>JAJOZX010009159.1:5000-12500 GCA_023014485.1 Bathynomus jamesi | reverse complement strand
TATGCCAGTATAGTATACTACCGTGCCAGTATAGACAAAAAGCAGGAGACTAGTAGCTAGTGGGAAAACAACGTGAATATTGGTTTCCCTCGAACGAATATTTTTGTGGTTCTGGATGGCATGATCAGTATAGGAACGCTTACTCTGAAACCACGAAGACGCGGGTTCGAGTACTACTAGCTCGTAGTTCCCCACTTTATTGCCTTTTCATTTTCCATCTTATTTCAGTGCGGTTATTGCCCTTAAAAATATAATGTAAATTGTGTTTATAATATAATTTACTTCATTAAAGACGTAAATTATATACATATACAGTATCTCTTAAGTGAGCGAGTGATGAATTAATGAAATTATTATAATAATCATTAACACAGAGAGTAAATTGGTTTCAGACATTCCTATATTATTATGGAATCACTGTTTGGTGAATGTTACAAAGAGAGTTAGTTTTAGGGCATGGATTCTCTCCAACTTGGCTTTTACTCCCAAATGTACTAAACTTTATTAAAAGTACTGGCAGTAATAATCATTAATAAAAGTTTTAGAATTGTATAAATAATGTCTTCGGTTCTAAACACTAAATTTGATATCAATGTGTGACATTGAAAGAATTTTCGACCTTTATTAATAGTTTATAAAAAGGTTAATTTTATATATATACTGTATAATATATATATATATATATTATATATATATATATATATATAACGTAAAGAACGACGCTTGTATAGGAGATATTCCGCGCAAGACGAGAGAGAGAAAACGGAACAAATGAAAAAATGAAGTAACCACTGGGAATCGAACCCGGGATCTTCCGGCAATCGGAAGATCCCGGGTTCGATTCCCAGGTGGTTACTTCATTTTTTCATTTGTTTTTTCTCTCTCTCGTCTTGCGCGGAATATCTCCTATACAAGCGTCGTTCTTTACGTTATTTATACTGCGTGTTCTTTGCAGTTGAATGTATATATATATATATATATATACACTGTGTGTGTGTGTGTGTGTATATATATATATATATATATATATATATATATATATATATATATATATATATATATATATATACAGGGTGGGCCGTAAGTTTCCATACATAGGAAAATTTAAACGTTTGTTTTTATTTGGATCAGCAGTTTCCGGATGCTTGGATTGGTCGGCGTGGTCCTGTGGAGTGGCCTCCCAGATCCCCAGATCTCACCCCCCTTGATTTCTATCTTTGGGGGCACTTGAAGGCCATGGTGTATCAGGAAAAGATACGAGACATAAATCATCTAAAGGAACGTATCACCAACGCCATTACAAGCATAACGTCAACTGTGCTAATGCGTGTTCATCAACAGTGGGGAACACGTATTGAAATGTGTTTTCAAAACAATGCCAACCATGTAGAACATATTATATAAATAAAAATGGTTGTCCATAAAAAATGTTTATTTTTCCTATGTATGGAAACTTACGGCCCACCCTGTATATATTTGTGTGTGTGTGTGTGTGTGTCCTGTATCCTACAGGGAGTTAGGCATTGAACCAAATTACAACAGGAGTTTCCATTAATACCCTTTAGCCCTTTTTTTTTACGAAGTACCTCAAAATGTACCTCAATCTGATCATATTTAAACTGAATACACGCGATTCAACCTTGAACGCATATTATTTAGCCTTTAAAATACATTCAAGTCTCTTGAATCTACGTTATCAGTACTCGGCTGTTACTTGTCAAATATTGTCAAAGATGACAATGGAAATAAGTTTGGTTCAAATCCGTTATATTTTATTTGTAAGCGCGTGAAAATTAATTGTATTTCTATCCTTAGTATTTAAATTGTCATTGTATTCTATTGTCAGTTCATATTATTAATATTTGTCATATGGACTATAGTCTGCCAATAAACTTTTCATTTTCATTAAAAGTTATAAGCAGTTAAAAGTAAAACAAATAAACGACAAAATTGAATTTTCAGTAAAAGGTTCAGTAAATGTCAATAAGCGTTCAAAGCAATTATTATTCTTAAACAAGACAATGAGTAAAAATTTTGAAGTTTTTGCAAGCCTCAAATTAAGTAACTCTTTTTTTTTTTTTTTTTTTTTTTCAAATTCAAGAAAATCTTATAACTCCCTTCAACTATTCTACAAATTAAAAAATATTAACGTTTCAAAGACAATAATTTATGAAAACTTAAAATATTCGTAGATTTTGGTAGACGATATTAAGTCCAAAGTTATCGCCGAAAAACATAAAATATGAAGCAAGTTTAAGCGAAATAGACAAACAGGAAAGGCTTCTTACAGGCAGCTTAAACAGAAATTTACTTAGAGGTGTATTGGGGAAACTTTAGGCGTCGGTTAATACACATTTCATCAGTTGAAAGGAAGGTTAATTAATTTGAGAATATTTTGCCTGGATTTTCGCAATTCCTTTGAAGAAAATACGGTGATTTGTGAATTTTTGAAAGGAGAACTCGATTTCAGCCACGAGTGAAAATTTTAAGTCCTAAGTTAATATTATTTGTTCAAAAGCATTTATCGATTATGATTCGTTAACAGTATCCTCCATTCTCAAAATGTACCGAGTGTTGATGAAAGTAAATAGACACCTTCGGTTTTTCCATAATTTTTAAGGAGCAATCCAAGAATAAGCACCCCAAATCAGTTTAGGGTGCTTTTTCTTGGATTGGGGTCGAACGAGGGTGCTTATTCTTGGATTGCTCTAAAATGGAGTTAAAATGGAGTTAATTGCTCTAAAATGATTAATTGAATGCCAGGTTAGGCTAATTGTACGCCCTTGACGATTGGTTAGGTTAAGTCGTGATATTTTCGTTAGTTTTAACGAAAATATCACGACTTAACCTAACCAATCGTCAAGGGCGTACAGTTGACCTAACCTGGCATTCAATTAACCTAACTGGGCATTCAATAATTTTACCGTAGATTTCGATATATACAGTTTATATATATATATATAATATATATATATATATATATATGAGCAATCCAATAAGCACCCATAATGATGGTAGCACTTCAAACTGAAATGTTACCATTATTGGTTGAAGATCCATTGCCAGTAATGAATTGGTGTAAGAGAAAAAATCTTATTAAAAAAGTGATGCTCTGTGCTAAGTGCGATCAAGCAATGACCTGGACAAAGTTTTCGAGGAATGCTGATGTTAAAATCCTTTAATTTGGAGTGAGGTCGAACTGGGGTGGTTTTTCTTGGATTGAGGACTTTGGGGTGCTTATTCTTGGATTGCTCCGTTTTTGATTTGCTAATAAAAGTCAATAAATAATAATAAATTTATTGAATCAATGTATTTAGAATAATTTTGTTTCCCCCTTTGCATTATGTAAAGCTGACACACGTTCTGGCATTCCATTGATGATCTTTGCCAATTGTTCTTCAGGACAATCATTGTGGTTTCTATTTGCTACTGGAGGATACTGTTGACGAATCATAATCGATAAATGCTTTTGAACAAATAATATTAACTTAGGACTTAAAATGTTAAATTGGCAATTTTAATTACATTAAAATACAACTTTAATTATAATTTAAATTTTTAATTCACTGTAAAATTTTATGTAAATTGCTATATAAACCTTATAAAATATTGTATAAAATTGTATAAAATTTGCATAAAAATTGTGTATAATTTTATGAGGTTCAAGCGAGAATTGGGATGTGATTAAGTCATTAAATTAGCTTTTATCTTTTCGTTTTAACATTTTATCTCTTATCATCCATCTCTCTTATTAAAGTTAACAGATTTTCCTTTCTTGTCTATTTTGTTTCCGTTCCATCCCACGCAGGTCAGGCGTGAGGCCTCTCCTCTAGTTACCTGGTGCGGGAGAGAATTATTCTCCTGAACTCGGTATTTGACGTATCAAAGATTCAAAGATTACCTGGCTTATCTGGTATCTTCCTTCAAGTCCGTCTATTTCCACTTTTGTTACGTTACTGAGTCGTTTCGAGAGTTTGTTAAACAGTCTTTGCCCTCTAACTACAAAATTATTCTCTTTAATAAGAGCTTCTTTGTATTTTCCTTAGTTTGGGTAAGTCCTTCATTCATTTTTGTTTCTAAGTCAGTTTGTGAGGTCACTGGGTTTATTTTGAGATCCAAGGGCTTTCCTTCACTTATATGGTATATCTTTTTCTTCTCTCCAGAGAATATACAGAAGGTCGTTTCCTCAGCTTTTACTGGTAGTCCAATCCTTTGAGTTCATTTATATTTTAAGTTAAATTTCTTTGTATTTATTCTAGCTTCTACCTTTTTATATACCAATGTTTTCAGTTCTGATTGTTTCTTGTATCTAAGGAGCTAAAACATTTCGTTGCTAAACTTCGTATTATAACTCTCTGACCATTCTATATACTGTATACAGGTATTATATACGAGGGTGGGCTGAAAAGTAATGCCTCCAGTTGAATAATTCTGGATTGTGTAGAGGTAGCCAGATAAAACCGGTTTTGTGTTGTAACTTGATATTTCCACCCCATTCCAGATTGTGTAGAGGTAACCAGATAAAACCGGTTTTGTGTTATAGCCTACACTCAATCCACACGTTGGTTCATTACCTATTACAATGGAAAGGAGTAAAGACGTTCGCTTCAAGCAACGTGCCGTAATTGAATTTTTGACCGCGAAAAGTGTTGCTCCCATAGACATTCATCGGCGATTGCAAACTGTGCACGGCAAACAGTGTGTTGATGTGAGTACCGTTCGACGTTGGGCGAGGCAATGTAAAGAAGGAGAAGCAGAAGAAGATTTGCGAGACAAACCGCGAAGTGGAAGGCCTGTAACGGCAACCGACTAATCTCATCGGAACTACGTTGACGAACTGATTCGTGGAAATCGTCGCATTAAACAAAATGAAATTGCTGCAATGCTCGATATCTCCAAAGAGCGAGTGGGACACGTTATTAGTATTCTCTGTTACCAAAAGGTCTGCGCCAGATGGGTGCCTCGCATGTTCACTGCCGAGATGAAAACTGAGAGACTACGCATTTGCTAAGAAAATCTGCAGCTTTTCGAAAATGAAGGAAATGAATTTCTGCACAGCATTGTGAGAGGAGACGAGACGTGGGTCCACCATCATGACCCTGTCATTGTTCACCATGACAACGTACGGCCACACACCAGTGTTCAAATGCGAGAAGCAATTGAGGATCTGCAATTCACCGTCTTGCCGCATCCATCATATAGCTCCGATTTAGCACCATGCGATTTTCACCTCTTCTAAACTTACTGTAAAGAACATCTCTGTGGAAATCGCTACGAGTCTGACGAAGAAGTTAAGGCCGCTGTGAAATTTTGGTTTCGTAGTCAAAGCTCCGAGTTTTACCAGAATGAATTTCAAAAACTCGTTTATCGTTGGCATAAATGTATCGAGGTAGAGGGTGATTTTATAGAAAAGTAAATATATCGTTTTGAAGAATAAACTCTAAGGTACATATTTGCTTTTGTTTCGATAAAATCCTTCAACCCGTTTAAAATTTATTTGAGTGGAGGCACTACTTTTCAGCCCACCCTCGTATATTATTTGTCCTCTTATAGAGCTGCAATATCGTCTGTTGTCTTAATTTGTCTGCTGATTTTTGTATCATTGGCAAAAGAGGCCACAATGATATTGCCATCTACACCGGTATCGATATCAGTAAGCATGATTATAAATGAGAGTGGAGCCAGAACTTTTCCTTGTGACACTGAACTGCGTATTATCAATCCCGAGGAAGACATTTTTTGAGCCGTAACCACTTTATTTACGTTTCCTCAGAAATTGTATACATCCATTTACCTCCTCTACCTGTGATTACCATATCTTTCAATTTATGGACTATTATAACGTGGTTGCACTTATCAAATACTGTATTTTGGCAAAATCTCCGCATTTAGAGTCATAATTTGCTCTAAATCTATGCTGGTTCTCATTTAATTTCTTTCCCTTATCCTAAATATCTTAAGTTTTTTCTTTCACGACTTTTCCGAATATTTTGGTAAGGGGTAATGTCGGGGGAACAGGTTTGTAGTTCTTTGCTAGTGATCTGTTTCTACCCTTGAAAATTGGAACAATGTTTGCCCTTTTCAACATGTCCGGTATTTCTCTTGTGTTCAGTGAAATGATCGTGTTTTGGGATTGTTTAACCTCCATAACATTTAAGGTCATATGACGGGAGGGACCTGCGGCTTCACGTGGGATCCACGGGTTGCTACATCCTCTAAACCAGGGTATTTAACCTTTTTCGCACTGTTACCCGTTGATCCAGCCAACAAAACCGTAATTACCCCCCCCCCCCCCTCCCCACTCCACTTTTTAAATGGCAAATATGAGAAAAGGAAAATTAGGTAAGAATAACAAAATTTTAGTGGAACCATAACTCGGTTTTTTTTTGGACAGTGGCGCAAGCTTGTTATCCCCCGAAAAAGGCCGAATTACCCCCCGGGGGCTAATTACCCCAGATTAAATACCACTGCTCTAAACGAAAACGATGGTCACCCGTACAACTACTGAATAGAACTAAGGTCGTTTAACTTCTTTGTTTTGACGGGAAGCAGTATTGCTACGTGAACACGACATAGCACGTGTCCAGTGAACTCCTCCATAACGAGTGTAAAGATTTTGCTATTTCGTTTTTCAATGTTTGAACAGGGTGGCATTCCACCTGTCTGACCCACCTGATGAGTGCGATTTTACTTGTTCTATCGCCTGTGCTATGTCCCCCGAAGTAAAATCAAAGTTTGCAACGTGCTTTTATATCTATTGTTTCTTTAAAGAAAGAATGGCAGTTATACATCACTATTTGCTATAACTCAAGCTCGTGTTGGGCACCTAAAATTTCCGAGACCTCCAATGAATCATTACTCAGTTTACTATTTACATTTTCCAGGGTTCTCACGGTGTTTCGGTTCCTTGTTCTCATTTTTTAAGGAGCTACAGAGAAATATTTCGGTTTTCTCCTGATTGCTTCTTCCGCTGAATATTGTTCCATTTTTTTTCCATGCTCTTAATAAGGGATTGCGTGTCCTGGTCAATATTTCCAGTTTTTCGGTGGCCATTTTTCTTCTATTATTCTCTCCGCGCAGTTAACTAATTTCACGACTATTTTATTGCGTAAAAACGCTCTTTTTCCGCTTTCGAATTTGTTTTTTTCTTCCTTTTTCGCGTCTTCAGGTGATATATTTCTTGAAGATTGCACTCTCACTTTTATTAAGGCTAGATGGACTTTTCCTTGTAGAAAAAACACACACACACACACACACTGTGTATATATATATATATATATATATATATATATATATATATATATATATATATGTGTGTGTGTGTGTGTGTGTGTGTGTGTGTGTGTGTGTGTGCGCGCGCATCTCCGTATAAGCGAGGTACCGACTTTTTTATCTCCATATAATAAAAAAGTAATTAATAATACACTTATAATTATGTTAGTGGGATGTGTCGCATCGAATCGAGAAGTCATAATTGTTCCAGACAGAGCTGAGGACCCA
>JAJOZX010009158.1:30000-158198 GCA_023014485.1 Bathynomus jamesi | reverse complement strand
TTTTCAAAGCAACCATTGAGTCAACAGACAGAAGTGGATCCACTCTAGTTTCTTTTAGTTAAGACAATTTATAAACAAATGCAAGGAATATTCTTAAGTTTTTTGAAAAATTCAAATGGTTATGACTTTATACGGACGTAATTATTATGTTCTTGAATCCTCTAAACAAGTTTCTTTCAAGCATAAGTACTAATACTTACGTTCTTCAGAACGAGGATTTGACTGGTGTTTTTGAGGAACTGAAGCTGGTGAGTGGCAAGGATCGTCACTTTGTTTCTAAGGAAGCCAGAGATGCATTGCTCGAACAAGTGATTCCCTACGTGAGCGTCGACAGCACTCAACGGATCGTCAAGAAGATAAATGTCGGCATCGTAGTACACCACTCTGCAGAAAGCTTTGTCATAATTTTGTATCATGTTAAAAAATACATAGCCCTGTCACAGTCCAGGTGACAGGGTATTGAAACGAATGATTTTGCGTGCAAGGGCCATGTTTAATTTACAAAAGGAACACGGAACGTGTTCTAGATCGAAACAACAACAACAAAATCGTTTATTATTCTACAGGGTGTCCATAAAGTCACGCATCATTGGAACATAAGCAATGTCTATTTATTTATGTCTCCATCAGGAACATTCAAAGAAACCTGCTTTTTCGTTTACAAACATGTGTTGAGATTGGTGGGAATCATTTCGAACAAATAAATAAAACAAAATAAATAAATAAATAAACAAAATAAATGTATTTTCCTATGATGCGTGACTTTATGGACACCCTGTAGAATAAAGAGGATTTACAGTATAAAAGTATACACGAGATGTTCATAAAAGAATGAAATTAAGCATGATAAATTCATAAAAGAATAAAATATAAATATCAGCTAATCAGCATAAATATTATATAAAGAATGCATTGGAATTTGTAGGAGTTGGTAGGTCGTTAAAGACGCGGCGTACGGTTGGTGCTCGTAATATACAGGATGTCCACAAAGTCCTGTTCTGGTTTTAAAGTTTTATTACAACTAAACCAAAAGAGATAGAATAATGCATTTTTTTGCTTAACTAGTGAAGTTTTTCTTGATTTACAGATTGTAATCGGAGTGTCAAATTGCTATTAATAGAAACTTTAACGGAAATGGTGACTACATAGGAGAAAGCTCAGTGTGTAATGTGGTTTGTAAAGCCTGGACTATTTGCACTTTATACGCGTAAAGATGCAATCTCTTGTGTGCAACTTTGTGTACCGTTGATCTTGGTAACTGCAATTCACTTGAGGCACGACGAATAGACTGTCTAGGGCTGCGTTGGAACGTCTCTTGGACGAGTTTTGGCGAGTCAATCACACTTCCTGTCTCCCGAAACTCTCAAAACCACCTACTAATGTTGGATTTGGAGGGAGGATCCTTACCATATTGACGGTGGTAATTCCGTTGAACAGTTGTCACTGATTTTGACTCCGCAAACCAAATTACACATTGAGCTTTCTCCTGTGTAGTCGCCATTTTTGTTCAAGCTTCTATCAAGAGCAACTTGACACTCAAATTACAACCTCTAAATCAAGAAAAAATTTCATTAGTTAAACAACAAAATGCAAAAAACTGCGTTATGCTCTCTCTTTTGGTTTTGTTGTAATAAAATTTTAAAACCGGAACAGGACTTTGTGGACACCCTGTATCACTGTTACCAGCAGTGGTGGAAATGGGAGGACACGCGGGTACACAGCGTGTACCTACTTCTCAATTTGCAGTTGTAACCGATGGAGCAACAGTAATGGTAGGACGAAAATCAGGGATTGCAAAACTGTTTTTTGATGACTTATATATGTCATTATATATATATATATATATATATATATATAAACCTTTGGTTAGCTTCCGCCCGAATTGTTCATTCTGACGAAGGTCAAGGTTTTCACTCCACCTTAGACCTACAGTTTAACGTGGAATCCGAACCACCCCCCACCAGCAACCCAGCGTCTTAACCACTAGGCCACCCAGAGTACCTATTTATCTACCAACCACTTTCTTTATTGTGTGGAAGGATGAACAGCTGGGTTTTGCTGCGCGCCGGCTGCCGTCACCGGGTCTCGATCCCGGGGCCGATGGATTCGTAGTCAGGGACGCTAACCACTACACCACCGGTGCTCCTTTCCCCGAAGCGTGTACCTAATTCCTAAAACCCATTTCCATCACTGGTTACCAGTAGTCATGTGTTCAGACAGTCCGACTGTGGCCAAAATGAGATGCAGATAGATCAAAATTCTGTGTTTGACAATTGTGAATTTATATCATTACCGCATATTTTCATTCGATAAATAATCAACAAGTTGGCTATTAACCAGGCTGCCCATCACTGGTTACAGAACGAACACACAGAACCTTCGATCGCCAACTAAGATCCGATCCAAATACATATAATATCAGTCCGTCACAACGAACAATTCAACGTCATTTGCATAGAGTAAAATAGCAAAGCTTCTTGTTTATAGCTACCAATGTAAAAAAGAGTAGCACATGCCAAGGAGATGCTGCACGTGTTCTGTTCTGGAAAAATCTGTTTAATGAACTTACTAATCAGACATTTCAGGAATCCTGTTTGTAGCCTACAGTTCAGCAAGGTTAGGAGCCTACTTTGGTGCAATTTTAGGCATAAACATCGATTTTGGATAGTGGAAAGACTAACCTGGTATTTATTCATCGAAGTCTGTCTTAATTTTGTTAAATATATCTATCTATTCTTAAGAAACATCACCTTTCTTTGTTCTAACAGAGAGTTTTACAGTTAGGCTGCAAAAGAAATGTGCGACATGT
This sequence comes from Bathynomus jamesi, assembly GCA_023014485.1. Lineage (NCBI taxonomy): Eukaryota > Metazoa > Arthropoda > Malacostraca > Isopoda > Cirolanidae > Bathynomus > Bathynomus jamesi. The sequence goes on along the minus strand of JAJOZX010009158.1, from coordinate 155,389 downwards.
AACACCTTCAAAACTCATGCACTACTCAGTGGAATAGACAAAGGGCTACAGGTTTTTCCCTTGGTTCTTCAGAAACCCTGACCTAATTTTACTAAACCCGTTTGAGAACCCCTTGATCGTTAACTGCGAAAAGATGACCTCTTATCATATTTGTAGCAACAAGCCAACTTTGTCAAACTCTGGACTATGCCACAATTAAAAAAAAAAACTCATTGCTTCTACGATCTTTGCGCAAAATGCAGATTCCAGTGCTAATTAACTTTCAGTACTTCCATCGGACAAACTTACTATCCGATAATTTCAAATATAAATTACATCAAAGTGGATTTATTATATTGGAATCTCCAGTGGTGTACCTGATAGACAGGCCTGGTAAGCCTGCACAGCGATTCCGACTCCTACAAGTTTAACAAGTTTCACTCCTTAAACCAAATAAGATATAAAATAAAATAAACAGTACCCCAAAAGAGTATCTATGAACAGCAATTGAAACTAATAAAACCCTAATCAAACAGGACTACTTTCTTGCATCTTATTTTATCAGGGGCGTCATTTCAAATTGGCTTGGGGGAGGGGGTCGAAGAAGGCAGTGAGAAATTTCAAAATTTATTAAGTGCATGTCAAAATTTATTAAGTGTTACTCACAATGTACTTTATAATCAAATTAATATAAACAAGAATGATTAAATGGTATCAGCTAGACTGGTTATTTATAATTAACTATCAAATTATTAAGTTAAGCAATAAATCATGAAATTTATATCACTTAATGTAGTAGAGGATATCTTCTAGACTTCATTTTTGCAAAATCCTCAACCAAAACATCAAAATTAAGGTATTTGACCACTTCTTTTTCAGAGGCTCATTTGTTTTTTGTTTACGGTGATATCAGACGTTATTCACAGAGAGTTTTCAATTTTTGTTGTCATAATTCATTGTCATTATTTTTATTCAAATTATTCTAAAAAGTTTTTAAACTGTAAGCAGTTCATTATATTGGTAATCCACAAAATATTAGGTGCGCTTTTTTTTAAGAATGGGGGGGCGACCGCCCCTCATGCACCCCCCCCAAATGACACCTCTGCTTATTTTGTGTCTCAATTTTTAGTCGTATTCCTAGGTCACGTCAAGATGTCGTGTTCTGCCTAATCTTCTCTTATTTGGAGGCCAAATTTTATATAATGACTAACCATAGACTAAACCAGAAATTAACTAAACGCCAAGTTATCTGTGAATTGTAGAGTCCCACCTGGCCAAGTTGATTCTGGCCTTCTGTCCTCCGCTAAGAGAGATTCCGCGATCTCCCAATGTCGTCTTGTCTGCATCAGGGAATAATTCGAAGTCTTTTTCAAGGGCACAAACTACATCACAGAAAAAAGTTCAAAATTGCATTTCAATATAATACTTCAGTACTACTTACTCAAAGTTACGTTTAAAATTCCATGTAAATAGAGTACAATATTACACACAGGGCCGGATTAACCATTAAGCAAAATAAGCCCGTGCTTAGGGCATCAAGGGAAGGGGGGCACCACAGAAATTTTCCATTGTCGGATTTACCATGGATTTATTATACTATTATAATCGCGGCTTATAGCCTATAAGCTGTTGAAAACTGAAATATATATTCATATATAGTATTTTTTTTTTTCATTGTTTGAATTTGTAGTGAACAACAACCCTTTTGAGAGAATAAATATATTTCGTTGTAATCACACACTTTACGCTTTGCGTTATTATTTTGTTTATATCAAATCTTTGAGCGCCATATTAAAAATACATATAGATTAAATATTTTCGTGTGCTATAGGAAGTTATTCTGAACGTGTGATTTGTGCATATAATATTAAATATATATTTTACATAATCATTTGGTATTGTTTTACAGAAAGATTTAGGTTTATAGAATTGTAATATAAATTAATATTAAAATAAAAGAAACTATAAACTCTCTATATTGCTGTTGTATCAAGTGATGTTTATCACGGCCATTATAATAATAAGATATACTGACCTAAGTTAATTAGCGTTGAAGAAGTTTATCTGTTGCTCTCTCTTCTTCTCTAGGGTAAGTCTATGAAGTGTACTTTATTTGTATATATAACAATATTTTATCATACACGTATCTTTATTTTATAATTTATTTATCTATTGTCATAACAGTATAAAAGAATTTAGATTGTAATAACCAGAGTGAATAATTTGTAATGTATATATAACATCAAACGTAGTTAGGACAATTTAGGCCCTAAGCAAATGTTCATATTTCCTATAATTAAATATTGTGTTTTAAATAAATAAATAAATGTAAATATAAAATGTGGCTCGTTAATAGTGAAATGTTAATATTGATATTTTTATAGATTGCGTATTATTAATTCTAATGTTAAGTATTTTTATTTTATAGGTTTCGGTTCCTTCTTTCGGTTCCTTCTTTTGGTTCCTTCTTTCGATTTGATTTGTATTCAACATTTCGAGTTGATATTTCGGTTGAGTTATATTTAATTGCCACTTATATTTAAATTGCCACTTTGGTTGTGTACGGTTCCCATTTTGTCTTTCTGAGAATAAAAGAACAAAGCCAAGATTGTGATATGTGTAACTGTGTTGATTGCCACATAATATACAAATAAAATATTCTTTTTATTTCTGTATTTTACAGACCCCAAGAACCAAGATGAAACGTGTTCAGTTAAGTGGTGCACAAAAGCGAAAACTATCAAAAGAGAAACAAGAGAAGACTTTGGATTTAGAGTCCAAGACTGCAAAGCTGACTGATTTCTTCACACAAGTTCCACGACCACAACGTCAACATGATATACCGATTCTGAATCAAAACCAATCTCCGTCATCAGAAGTGGACACAAATACCACTTTGATCACTTCAAAATCAAAATATGATGACGTTGGAATCACCGAGGTGTCACAAGCAGGTTCATCTACCACATGTCTCACTACTGATCTCACTTTGCCTGTAAATTCTCTTGATACCTCTACTGCAAATGTTGATTCAAGTTGCTTTACAAGACATTCTGGGGTTGAAATAATTGCTGAAAATGAAAGTTTAGTGGACCATGGTGATGGTGGTGAAATGAATCAGTCTGCAGAAGATGAAGTAAATATAGCAAAAGATCCAGGGTTGTGGCTTGATTTCTCTGCTGATGATGTGGCTTATTGGATTGCTTGTGGACCCAGTGACTGTCAACACCACAATGGGCCATTTGACAAGTCTTACCGGCATTTCAGTAGTGGCAAACCAGCAAGATACTGTTCACAAAAACTTTTCGTTGGGACAAAAGCCAATGGTGAGAAATACAAGAGAGAGTGGTTATTGTATTCACCATCAACAGGATCAGTTTACTGTTATGTTTGTAAACTGTTTGCTCCTAAAAATGTCTCACATTTTGTTATAAGAGAAGGGTTCAGTGACTGGCGAAATACTATTGTAATTGATCATCATGAAAAAAGCACTACTCACCGAGACTCTATGCTAACATACTTAACTCGCAGACAAGGTGCGGGGTTGGGACAACAGTTGGAAAAACAAATTCAGGAAGAGTGTGATTACTGGGAACATGTCTTGAGGCGTGTCATAGCTGTTATTTGTACGTTAGCTGAACGTGGCTTGTCTTTTCGAGGAACAGAAGAAAGATTTGGATCATTGCAGAATGGGAATTTTTTAGGGCTGCTTGAGCTCATAAGCCGGTTTGATCCATTTTTAGCAGGTCACATTTTGAAATATGGAAATTCTGGCAAAGGAAATCCTTCTTACCTGTCCAAAACCACCTGTGAGGAACTCATTCAACTAATGGCTCAAAAGGTCCACGCACTCATTGTTGACGAAGTAAAATCTTCTGGTTATTTTAGTTTGTCAGTTGATTCAACACCAGATCTATCACATATCGATCAGTTAAGTGTTGTACTTAGGTACTTAAAAGATGGACAGCCTATTGAACGCTTTTTAACCTTTCTGAAAATGAAAAGCCATACTGGTGAGGAAATGGCAAATCAGGTGTTGCAGTACTTACGTGAAGTTTGTAAGCTAAACTTTTCAAAATGTAGGGGTCAATCTTACGACAACGCTGCCAACATGTCTGGGCGTTATAAGGGGATGCAGAAAAAATTTTAGAAACAAACAAGTTTGCTATATATGTGCCCTGTGCAGCCCATTCACTAAATCTGGTAGGCCGAAGTGCTGTTGACTGCTGTCAAGAGGCGGTTAATTTCTTCTCTACAGTGCAGTTGCTCTATACCTTTTTTTTAGCCTCAACCAGCAGGTGGGAAATTCTTAAAGGTTGTATTGGAAATGAAAGTGTCTTAAAATCCCTCTCTGATACCAGATGGGAGGCACATGCTATGGCAACAGCAGCAATTTTGAAATCTTTCCTTAAAATTTTAGAAGCGTTAGAATGTATAGCTGAAGACCAGTCACAAAAGGGAGACACTAGAAGAGAAGCAAATAATATTGCAAATAAGATGCAAGAGCTAGAATTCGTTTTTATGTTGAATTTTTGGGATGAGATTTTGCAAAATTTTCATAGAGTAAGCAAAGTTCTACAGAATAAGGATGTGAACTTAAAAACATGTGCAGATCTGTATGGATCATTAGCTGACCAACTGTGCACTTCACGAGATGAATTTGAAAGATATGAAGCAGCTACAAAGGAAATGCTACCAGATGTTGATTACAAGGCAGCTCAAACTCGCAAACGTATCAGAAAGAAGGTACCCAATGACGGAGATGCACCAGAAGTATATCTGAATGCCAGAGATAAATTTCTTATCACCACCTTTTACACAATTGTTGACAAACTTGAAACTGAGATGAGAAGAAGAGGAGAGATATACAAAGAAATAGCAGAGAGATTTTCTTTTCTAAGTGATGTGCCACATAATGTCACCACTTCATCATCTACTGAAATTGAAAGGTATTCTCAGGGTTGTAAAAAGATGATTGATGCTTACCCAGAGGACTTGAACACTAATTTCTCTGCTGAGCTTCAGCAGTTTCACTCATATGTGTGCCATAAGTTCAGTGCAAAAAAAAATGTAAAAACAAGATTCAGTCATGCTGAACTTTATAAAATAATTGTAGAAGACAATATTGAGTGTGCCTTCCCAAATGTAGAAATTGCCTTTCGTATATTTTTAACATTAATGGTCACAAATTGCTCAGCTGAGCGTTCATTTTCTCAGTTGAAGTATATTAAAAATACCAACAGAACAACTATGCAACAAGGCAGGCTGGATGCCTTATCTCTACTAAGTATAGAAGCAGATGTGTTACGTAAGATTAGTTTTGAGGATCTGATCAAAGACTTTGCAATTAAAAAAAGTAGGAGAAAACTTTTCAAATATAAATGAAGTGGAAGTATACAAAAATAAACATTATTTTCCATCTTACTGTAAGTTTTGTTTCATTTCAAAAAAAAAATTTTATTTTATGGTTTATTTTTGTTTATATTTTGAATTACATATATATGGGGCACCAAAATCTTTTAAGTGCTTAGGGCCTCTAAAGGTCTTAATCCGGCCCTGATTACACAGTTCTACAGGTTTTATATATGACAGTGATTTAAATTTTTATAGTACTTTAACAAAAAAGTATTATGGTTGATAACCTGCAGTGCGTGTAGACCTTATAATAATTTTATACTCCACCAACTTAAAACAAACTGGAATTACAGAAATTGTGTAGACAGACAGGTTGTTGGATTGTAGCTCTTATAAAATACAAAAAAAAAAAGACTTAAAATTATTTGACAAGGAAAAGGAATAAAAGCTAAACGCTGACCTCTGACGACCTCGTTGTATCTCTTGGCGTTGAAAGTTTGCCCAAAAAGAATGTTGTCCCTGATGCTTCCTGGAAAGAACCACGGCTCTTGCGAAGCGTAGGCGAGCTTTCCTCTTACGGTAATTGATCCTTTCTTTATTGGAAGTTCGCTGAGAATGGTATGAAGCAGAGAACTCTACACAGAAAAGCAGCAATAAGTAAGGGAAGGGCAACCACTGTCTTCCTATTTAATAATGTTTCCGAGGGGCTGAGGAACATCATGTATACCACTTATAGGAACACGCATGCGTGAACCGACAATATGAACGTGATAACCTACATGATTTCATCATACACCCGTTTCAGTAACTCATAACTCTCATAAAACTGTTAAAAAATAATGAGGATGGAGATAGATGGGTGCAGGAAGGCATGAATCAGTAGATCGATATAATGGTAGAAAGAGAGAAACGTCACGATTTCTCACGGCCCTGCAATGGCAGTTTTTCCTTTCTTAATTAAATCCTTTTATGTGAAATGCAGGAAGGAGGGGACAAGGGCGAATGCCACAAAAAAGCCCCCCCCCCTCAAAAGAAGAAGAGAGCCAAAATCAAGGTCCGGGATTTTCTAGATATCTAGACACTGCATTTGAAACATGGGAAGTCATAGACAGGAGGAATGATGGATTGAGGAAGATTGTTCAGAGTTGACCGGTTGAGTTGATGAAAGATTGAAAATACTAATTAACCCTTGCGATAGAGAGTTCGACAGAAAAGGAATGAGAAAGTGCAGAAAGTTTGGTGCTACATGCTCTCCTTAAAGGAGGAGCATGCAATTAGAGAGTTTAGAAGAGCAATGTCCGTTATAATTGCGATAGTAAAGAGAGGGTGCGGCAACATTGCGGCGAAGAGAGAGAGAGTGAAGACAAGCAGTAAGAGGCGGGGAATTGATGAGACAAAAAAGCCTTTCATTCCACCTGGTCAAGTACGGCTGTGTGGTTGAGCCACCCCACACATGAGAAGCATACTCCGTACAGGGGCGAACAAGACCCCTGTACAGAGACAGCAACTGAGTGAGGATGAAGAAACCGCGGAGGCGGCACAGCACACCTAACCTCTTAGAAGTTGTTTTGGAAAAAGAGTATATGTGATCTTTCCAGGAAATATCACGAGAAAAGGAAACGCCATGAATGTTAAGAGAAGAGGAAGGATTGAGTTGTGTGTTGTTGAAGGTAAGGGGATAGTCGTGTAGAAGATTGTGACGCGCAGATAGATGAAGGAACTGAGTTTTTGAGGCATTGAAAGCCACAAGGTTTTCTCTGCCCCAATAAGAGATAGCAGAAGGATCAGAGGTCAGGTGTTCCATAGCCGTCCTACGCGAATCATGAAGCGATTGCTGTGAAGGACGCTTTGGGAAGTAAGTGGAGAGGTGAAGAGTGGAATCATAAGCATAGGAGTGAATGGGACAGGAAGTGCGAATTAAAAGATCATTAATAAATAAAATTAAAAGAATGGGTGACAGGACAGAACCCTCAGGAGCATCACTGTTAATAGCTTTAGGAGAAGAACAGTGGCCATCTACAACCGCAGCTATAGATCGGCCAGAAAAGAAATTAGAGATGAAGGCACAGATAGAAGGATAGAAACCGAAGGAGGGCAGTTTCGAAATTAAAGATTTGTGGTGCCACACTCTATCAAAAGCTTTTGATATGTCAAGTGCAATAGCAAAAGTTTTACCGAAATCCCGAAAGGAGGATGACCAAGAGTCAGAGAGACATGCAAGAAGATCGCCAGTAGAGCGTCCCTTCTGGAATCCATACTGACGATCTGAAAGAAGATTGTGAGAAGAGAAGTGTTTAAGAATCTTCCTATTAAGGATAGATTCAAAAACTTTGGAAAGGCAAGAAATCAAAGCAATTGGACGATAGTTCGAGGGTTGAGAGCGATCACCCTTTTTTGGGACAGGCTGAATGAAAGCGGACTTCCAGCAGGAAGAGATTCTAATTTCAGACATAATAAAGTCAGAGGAGGGAGGAGATGGAGGAACAGCACCGGAATTGTGCAGGGTTGATCTGTAAGCGAAAGTTTGAGCGAAGAGTTCAGCTTTGTCGGGAGAAGAAACGGCAACTTAGCCGTCGGAATGGAAAAGAGGAGGGAAAGAAGAGGAAGTAAAGTTGCTGAAGAGGTTCTTAGCTAGCTGGCAGAAAGAGCAAGAAGAACTAGAATTGGATAGGTTTTCACATTTTTGTCGGATGAAGGAATTTTTAGCGAGTCGAAGAACAAATTTTGCACGATTTCGTGCAGAAATATAAACTGAGTTGGATAGCGACGGTACCATCTGAAAGCCTCCTCTCTGGTGCGGATAGCGTTAGAACAACTAAAGTTAAACCAAGGTTTTTTGCATTAGTAGTAGGAATAGAATATGGAATGTACGCCTCCATGAGAGAATCACCTCCGTGATACGATCAGCACACTCGGAAGGGCCCCTCCCGGCCACGGAAGCAGTAATCATTCTATGGGAAATCACAAAAGTATTGCCCAAGGGCCTCCCAATCAGCGGCGCCAAAATGCCAAAGGCGCCTTCTGTTGGGAGGATCCAAAGGCGAATTGGAGCGATAGGACAGGAAACAGATACAAGATTGTGATCGGGGGAGTGCAACAGAGAAAAAGTTTCACAGAGTAAAAAGAAGGATAAAAGGTAAATTATAAATCCAGAATGTTGGGACTATCTCCAAGGCGATCGGGGATACGAGTAGGGTGCTGTACAATCTGCTCCAGGTCATTTATGATAGAAAAGTTGTAAGCTAGTTCACTAGGAATGTTAGTGAAATGGGAGGAAAGCCAAAGGTGGTGGTGAACATTGAAATATCCTAAAATGGAGATTTCAGCAAAGAGAGAGCGGGATAGAATGTATTCTACAGTGGAAGTGATGTAATCAAAGAATTTGGAATAGTCAGTAAAATTAGGAGGAAGGTAAACAGCGCAGCTGTATTTAGCTTGAGATTGGCATGTAAGCCGTAGCCAGAGAGTATAGAATTTGGAAGATTCGAGTTCAGGAATGCAAGAACAAGTTAGGTCATTGCGTACATATACGCAACATCTACCTTTGGAATGAAATTGAGTATAGAAAAAGTAAGAGGGTACAGAAAGGAGGTTGCTGTCAGTCGTTCCAGACACCTGAGTTTCAGTGGGGAAAAGAAGATGAGGTTTTGAGGAGGAGAGGTAGTGTTCAACAGATTGAAAATTTAAGAAAAGGCCACGAATGTTGTAGAAGTTTCAGAAAAGTGAATCAGACAGACGCCCAGAACATCTCGAATGGGCGGTAGCAGATCCAGCCCCGCTGCCTGGGTCTGCGTTCCCGGTATCGGCAGCGGGGAGAGCCAGAAGTGGGGACATTTATGGTCCCCTCATCAGGGAACTCCGAGCCTCTTGAAGTTAATGCCATTTTTTTTTTAAATTTTGAAAAGATTATGTAGTGTGTAAGATGTACTGTATGTATATGTACGGAGAAATAGGGAGAAAAGTGTGTTTGAGAGCATGCTGGACTGCTCACAGGGTAGATGAGACCCCGAAAAAGATGAACTAAAGGAGGACAGTGACAGGAGAAACGGGAGTTCCAGTATTCCCTATCCTCTATCGTTGTACGTAAATTCCACCCCCGAAAAATCCACCCAGTAAATTCCACCCATAGTAAATTCCACCCATAGTAAATTCCACCCATAGTAAATTCCACCCATGGTAAATTCCACGCAAAGTGTTATCAAAAAAGTTTACAGTTTATTAAAGTTTATTAAAAAGTTTATGCAAAATAAAAAAACTGGTAAAATATATAGGTTAGGTCAACTGTACACCCTTGATGATTGGTTAGGTTTAGTTGTGATATTTTCGTTAAAACTAACGAAAATGACGCTAACTCAAAAACAAGTGATTTGCTATAGAAATGATGTGAAAATCATTCGAATCACCTAAAAACACACCAGAAAAACACTGTCCAGTGATGGAAAACATTGTCCAGTGACTATCAAAAATTGACCTTAGAAAATAACAGTTATAATTGTTAAAATTCTTAAATTTTTTGATGGAATTTACCATGGGTGGAATTTACCATGGGTGGAATTTACTATGGGTGGAATTTACTGGGTGGATTTTTCGGGGGTGGAATTTACTGGGTGGAATTTACATGGAACCTCTTCTATCTAACGTCCCTCCTGGAGTACTTCTCTGTTCGATTGGTGTCTACAATCTCCTACAAGCATATATTTGACGTTAAGACCAAACCTTCCAACAAGAGACTGTTCTTATTGCTTAATAATTCAGATTAATCGAGGAAATGTTTAATGAGAATATAATCAGCAACTCGCCTTGCCAGACCCGACAGAGCCGATGACCGCCATAATCTGTCCTGCTTTTACGGAGAAGGAAACGTTGACCAGATCGTCTTCTCCGGTCGTTGGGTCCCATCGCGCGTAGACTCCAACACCTTCAACAGAGCAATCCTTTCGTACACAAAAAGGAAGTTAATTAATTGTTAGGATCGAAATCTTTTGTTATGGATGGGTGATAATTTAGGTGAAAATGATGAAAAGGTAGACACTAGACAAATATAGGGATACCCAGGTGAAGGATTTACAGGCTTATCACGCTTTCTATCAGCGTCAGTGACCTCGATGTTGCGACGCCAGAGGGATGAACATTAATCATTCATTCACCCACTCGTTCTCTGCAAAAGATGCGATGTTATCCGAAAGCTAGCCAGACTTTGCATAGTTGGCTGGATGTTTGGAAGAAGCGTTGATTACAGTTAGGAAATGGGTGTCTGTAAGCCGACAGGAGATGTCCCAATATACTCCTCATATCTATTCATGTCATTAACAGTAATTAAGATAGAGAGAAGCACAATCTGACTATGAGTGAATAAGCGTATCAAAGTAACAAAATGTGGGACCGAAAAGGTGGTGTACGTAACCATTTTGAAGGATCTTAATATACAGCTATGTAGCTTAAACTACTTAAAACTTGTTTCATAGAAAGTATAATTTAAATTTTAAAGCATTGATGTCCAACTTCAAAAGCACTCGGATGAGAGGGAAGGCTCAGATTGTATCTTATACTAGCAATCCTCTTCCTGAGCGCACTTCATAACTACTTTTCTTTTGTTTAACTACTGTTCAGGATTGACCCGAGTTCGACCCTTCTACAGTATCACGCTTCTTTTGGAGAATTTGATGAAGGATAGAGTTGCTTTCTGCTCTCATCCTGCCCTCATAACCAGCTACACATGGCTGGTCAGGGACTTCGCAACATCCAGCACACCAAACATAATTACATTAAGGAATCAACTGAACAGATTCTTGATCAGCCATGTGTGGCTGGTTATGAGGGGAAGACAGTAGTAATTTATAATTCTGACCAATTACGATTTGAAATGCGTACAAAGTAATATTACCGTCCTGACTAAAAACTAATCCAACAACTAAATGTCACTTCCAAACAGCAAAACAAAGAAAACACATTTAATATTTTTACTGCGAACACTGCGGACACAAGTTGTTTTGCATAAGCAGGGCCGTGAGCCCCATACAACTAACCAGCGGACCGTCGGTTGAAGAATCCTAGTTTACATGCACAGTGAATGTCGAAGTATTGGAGGTCTGTTGCCAGTGTCTCCGAGAATCTGATACAATGTGACTGTGAAGTCTGATCAACTAAATGGTAGAATGACTGCAAAAATGTGTTTGTGCGAGGAGTATATCGGATAATAATCTTTGAAAAGCTTTACCAAAGTTGCCTATGTATTGAGGTCTTGCTGCTGAAAAAAGTGACAGCTTGACAGCGAGCTTAATGTAACTTGTTAGGACCTTTTGTGTTTACATGTTTCTTTATCTGTTTTCGCACCCTTCTTACCTGGTCTGCCATGTTATTATCAGTTTCCAATGTGTAAGAAATACATGATTTCAAGCTCTGGAGATAAGAGAGGCAAGACCAAGACAGTTTCGTGTACGTGTATGCGTGTAGCTTAATGAGATCAAAGTTTGAGCAGATCAAGACATAATCAAAGGATCCAAACAGTAAGGATGCGTTTAATATGCATACAATCTATCCGAATTACACGTGTACCCGTTTAATTTGCATGCAGAGTGGTTGGAGTTAGTATATTGCACGCGAACTTCCTGCATGAGATATTGCTTGCAGTACATTCAGGACCCTGCGAATGTACAGTATGTAGGGGAATGTTCAAAGATTGGGGGTGATAAAAAGTAAGCAAAATGACTCCTGCGTGCCAGTTTGTGGGTTGAATATATTAAATATTTTATTCAGTCCCTGGAGGAGCTCCTTCGCCTCAAAGGATTAAACGAGAGATGATTAATGAGTAATTTGTAATTTATTAAGCCATAATAGTTTGTTTACAATTTGCCTCCTCTTGCCCCCACTCATAGGTGAAGCCTACTCATTTGAAGGGATGGAGCTTAACCCTTTACTTCCCAGCAAACAGCTAGGATAATGAACGATGAGGAGATGCAATTATACCTTAGGTTTGGGTCGAAGGTTGGACATAATCACTTTGCTGGAGTCCTCTCTCTCTTCCATTTCTAAGAATTCCTGTAAAGGATTCGAATTATGATTATGATAATCTTTATTGGCAGGAGATAAGTCCCATAAAAAGGTACAATATGCATCAAGGTAATAAAACGATACAACCAATTAAACACTAAATTTAAAGACTAAAAAATTAGGACTAAAAAATAAATAAAAAATGCACGTAATGAAACGAGTAATAGTAAAATTAATAATAAAAGCTATCCAAAGCTAATTAATACTAAAAACTAAAACTAAAAAAATACATGTAGGCTAATGAAAATGCCAATGTTGGTGTTAAGTGGAGCTACAGACAGACACTTTCATACCAAAAAGCCCATAGTCTAGAAGGCATAAAGCAGGACTGATGAATAGCTTGGACAGTTGGACTGTCTGAGCTTTGAATTCTTCGCATTAGACTGTATTGAACAAGTCATTACCGAAATCATGTATAAATACAAATCTTTAAAGTATTAGTGGTATGCATGATTCACTGTAATAAGAATATAGTAAGAATTAATGGCGAAGGGCCCCAGCAATGAGTGCCAATAACCAACTCGTAAGCTCTTTTTATTTTTTTACCGGTAGCTATATTCTTTATTATACTGCAATGGACATTTTAAAGTCTCTTCAATTCTCGTACCTGAATTCTCTTGCAGGAGATGAGTGCCTCTGAGCCCATAGAGATTCCTAAGGGAAAGAACAATGTCATTGCTAGTCGAATGTTGTTAATCAAGGAAGACGTCACGAAAACCTGAAATGCCAAAGATTAACCAGGGATTTTTTATATGTTTAATTTCTAGCCAATCTCCAACCAACCGAGCCACGAGAGTCTTCACTATTTCTGAGGCCCAAAGCACAAAGTAAAGATAGAGGCCTCCCCCAACCCCCTAACTTCAAGACGAAAATAAACAACTGTATAAATTACGAATAAAAGATTATGAATGTATGTCTGACCGATGTAAAGGCCATAAACCAAGAGAGCCGGTTGAAACAATTTTACTAGGAATATTGACATTCGTCGTACCACTGTCAGACTACTTCTACTTTTGCAAATACGTACGTAAAAATGTGCCTTGTTTTTTAACCCTTTCCCTACGGGCATAGCTTTGAAGCAAATTATATGAATTCGAATTATTGAAGTCGAATTATAATACATATATCCCCCCATTTTTAACCCCAGAGGGTGGAAAGAGAGGGATATACCCTTGGTTTATAAACTACACCCGCAGTTCAGAAAAGATTAGGAGATGGTATATTTACCACACTGGGATCTGAGCGCAAACTGGACGTGTAGTTTATATGCACACCCGAAGCGAAAGAGTTAAGAAACTTCGTATAACCGGACTTTATTACTTGGTGCACTTCGACACGGTTGAGTTCTTGCAATTGTTGTGCTACCATTTGCAGTGTTGGTAGTAGAGGAAAAGTAGCGAAAGCAGTAGGGGGTGCTACATTTCGGAGGAATTCCAATCGCCAACCGCTACTCGCTACTTTTAAAGTGAATAAAAACCATTTTTGTTTTTATAGTTTACAAGGTAATAAAATTACAATAAATAAAAGCAATGAAAAATTAAATGTGGACCACTAACAACGACGAGGTGGTGCTTGGAGGTCTGCCTGCGTTATCAGCTGGAATGGGCTATATTTAGTTTGATCAGCATCGAGTTCCCGCGCCCACAATACTGCCATTTTGTAATATTTAAATTTTTAAGTTATATGATACTTGTATTTAGTTATTACAACAACTTAAGAACTGATTTTCTTCTATAGTTCAAATCAACTTTCAGTGGAAAAAAGAAGTCTTGACAAAATGAGGGCTTTATTTTGGCAAACCTTTTTTTTTCAACATGGTCCCCATTATGCAAGTCCGTAGCCAGGGGGAATTCGGGGGGGTGCGAAAGAACGCCCCCTACTCCCGCCGGAGTTCCACTCGCCTATTTTTTATTTATTTTTTTAATTTCTTAATTTTTTTTTTTTACCAAACCACAACCTTTTTCCATCCAAAACCCGATTGGACATACCCACACCTTTTTCCCCCCTTGAAAAAAATTACATATATACAGTATATAATATACACGTAGATATATTCTCAAACAGACGGTTCGGAAATCGATTCTACACAGCAACTAGTAATTCCAGATTTGACTTGGGTCTAAATAGTCATCAAATCGTAAAGGTATTCTTTAGTAGTATATTTTTTAATTAAAGATATGTTATATTTCATGCTAATATTTTTATTCCATTATTGTTATTTTTAAGACAAACATTAATCAAGAAACGATTTTATTAAAATTTCTTTCAATATTTGTACATGAATTTTTAAAAAAAATCGAAGTCGCAAAATCAGAACGTTCCTGAAAGAGACGTTACACCTAAAGTAACAACAACAAAAAAACATCTATCGCTTTCTTGATATTGGAACATGGGTAGACCAGAGCAACGTAAAAGAGAGCGAGAAAAGGCTTCAAGAAGCTGTCAGAAGCTGGACAGATTCTTCCAGCCTCCGAAAAAAAAACAAGACCGTTGAGCCTGCGAGAGCTTATGCCAATTTTGGATATATATACAGCGTGCCACATCCCCCATCCCCCACCCCGGAGTGACGGAAAATTCTTTCCCTCACACAGCTTGAGTCATCCCCCACCCAATACCTCCCATAATACCCCCTTTTTGAGTCACTTCACCAACATGGAAATTAATGCATATCTGCAACTCTGTGGTATCTGTAAGGATGCAATGGATGAGAAAGGGGCGATGAGGTGTGATTTCTGTCAGCAACTTTTTTATTTTAAAGCCTAGAATGGGGAGACGAAAAAATCTCCCTTATAACGAACGCAAAGCAGTTTAATGGGATAAAATTTTCTGCCAAAACTGCTTGACCGAATTAAACTCTTTTACAGTATTTAAAGCAGAAAGAGACTACGAGAAGAGAATGAAAGAGGAGAGTGGGAACAAAGAACAGTGGAAAATGGAAGAAACGGAGAAAGGCGAAATAGAAAAAAAAAATACCGTCACAAAACGAGGCCAAAAACACAGGCGACAAAGAGTGTAAAGACAACACACAGCATAAGGGTAACGAAGGACACAAACTCAACTAGCACAAATAGCACAAATAGGACAAGACAAGAGGGCAGTCAAGAAAAAGAAGTAAAACTGTACCCCAATAAGGAGCAAAAAACAAAAGCCAAGAGTAAATATGGGGAAGGAATTATATGCAGGTATTATATAAAAGATAATTGCAGATTTAAAAGAGGACAATGTATATATGAACATCCCCCAATATGCAATTTTTTCTATAATAATGGTCATTGTAAATTTGGAGACGGATGTAAATTCTACCACCCGGACATTTGTAGGACTTACGCAAAATATGGAACCTGCAAATTCGGGAAAAAATGCTACTATCAACATCTCCCGACGGACTCAACGAACAAAGGAAAAAGTTTAAATGACAATAGGAATAAAAATAACAATAGGAACAACAATAGGAACACAATAAGCGAACAAGAAATTTTTTTCAACATCGCGGACACGTTACGGATGCTAAATGTCATCCACATGCAGTTGACACAGCTGGAAACCCCCGAGCCAAATCGCTACCGGGCAAGAAGCTACCAATACAAGGAGGCGGAAACGGATCTCTTTCGGAGGATCATAGGGCAACGAATCAAGCGATATCGAAGGAAAACGAACTTGAAATGCACAAGGGGCAACGAAAAACAGAGAACATAAAAATTGTCCTGGCTAATATTCAAGGAATAAGACCAAACCAATCACTCAATAAGGTTTCGTACCGGAAAGAATTTATGGACGAAACAAGGGCGGACATCGCATGCCTCACAGAAACTCATCTTAAAGATTGCCAAGGAAATTGTGAAAACTGCGAACATTGTATTGATAATAAATGCAAAAAACTTCACTTTTTTCTACGTGAAGGTCAAAATATGAAAATAAAAACCCACTCTAATAGACAGAGTTTATTTCCACGACAGTTTCGACGCCCACTGGCATCCTCCTCGTGTTTCTGTATCCACCCGAGGAGGATGCCAGTGGGCGTCGAAACTGTCGTGGAAATAAACTCTGTCTATTAGAGTGGGTTTTTATTTTCATACATTGTATTGATAAGAAAGAGATAAATATAGAGGGCTTCAACTTACTAAGAGCGGATAGAACGACGAGACGGAAAGGTGGCTGTGCTATATATGTACAGGAAGGTCATATGACAGAGACGATAATAAGTAAATCAAACAGCTATGTGGAACTCCTAGCAATGAAAATAGAAAAACTAAACTTGATAGTAATAGTCATCTATAGACCTCCAAGCACCCCAACCGAAAAATTCTCGGGAGGCCATTGATGACATCAGAAAGCTAATAAAGGCAATAAACCCTCCATCCTCCAATATAATGATCTGCGGAGACTTTAACTTCCCATTTATAAAATACAAAAAGGTGGATAGGAATATATATATTCACCAGGACAAGGGGAGCACAAGAGAAGACCAGGAGCAAGCAAAAATGTTGATGGCTCTCACAAATGATCTGGTATTCACGAATAACACGAACTTGATTGCTGATATAAAAATAACCCCAACCATTATCTCAGACCACAACTTAATCGAGATATCAACAAATATGACGACAGCATTAAAAGACAATACACATTGTGGAAAGAAGTAAATTCGGGGCCTTTAACTTAAACTTGAAGACTATAAATTGGGAAGCAATCAGATCGCACATGGCCCAAATAGAATGGAGAACAATTTTCGAGAATAAAACAACTGAAGAAATGCTAACAACCTTGGAAGAAAAAACGCTGAGAATTTTAGAAAAATATGCTCCGAAATCACAGCCAAACGGAAAGAGGAGCTGGCTAGAGAGGCAAACGAGAAGACTATTCCGCAAAAGAAAGAGAGTGGAGGCGAAGTTAGGTAACTGCGGAGATAATGACAGGAAAGCAATAAAAGAAAAACTGGAGGGTATCGATAGGGAAATACAAGCCCTGATTAAGGACCATACAGAGAGGGAAGAGGAAAAGGCGATAGAAGCAATAAAGGAAAATCCAAAATACTTCTATAGCTATGCAAAAAGGAAAACAAAAACGCGCGCCGCTATTGGGCCCTTAAGGACGGGAAATAATGAACTAATCGACGATCCAAAAGAAATATCTGATACATTGAGAGCTCAATATGAATCAGTTTTCAGTACCCCAAACAGTGACAAAGCGATATCTGACATAAATGCATTCTTTGAAGAGGAATTGCAAGGAGAGTATATAACAGACTTTGATTTTACACCAGATGTAGCGAGAGCTATAGGACAAATGAAACCACATTCAGCTGCAGGTCCGGACAATTGGAACGCATTATTGATTAAAAACTAAAAATGAAATTGCTACACCTTTATACTGGATATGGAGAAGATCCCTAGACACTGGGGAAATACCGAGCATCTTGAAAAGAGCAAACATCATTGTCCCTATATATAAAGGAGGGACAGATCTCAAGCAAAGAACTATAGACCAGTGTCATTGACGTCCCACCTCACCAAAGTATTTGAAAGAATAGTTAGAGAGAAAATTTATGATTTCCTGGAGACACGGGAAAGATTCAACGAAAATCAGCATGGATTCCGATCAGGTAGATCATGCCTGTCAAAACTAATAGAACACTACAACAATATTCTAGATGTATTGGAAGGCAATGACAACTACGATGTTATATACACAGATTTTGCTAAAGCTTTCGATAAATGTGACCATGGTATAATAGCACATAAAATTAAATATATGGGAATAACAGGCAAAGTGGGAAAATGGATCTACAACTTCCTTAGAGATCGTCTGCAGGTCGTGAAAATTCAAGGTATATCATCATCAGAATCGGAAGTACGCAGCTCAGTACCACAAGGGACAGTACTAGCCCCACTCCTGTTCATTATCATGCTAACAGACATAGACAGCGGAGTAAACAGCAACAGTATAGTAACATCCTTTGCAGGCGATACAAAGATCAGCAGAAAAATCAGCGATGTACATGACGTGGAGGCCTTGCAGAGGGACACGAACAAAATATACAAATGGTCAGAAGACAACAACATGTCATTCAACGCCGAGAAATTTCAGCTCTTGAGATATGGTAGAAAAGAAGAACTTAAACAGACTGCATATTATGCTCCAGATAGACAGGAAATTCAGAGAAGCACGAAAGCGATCGATCTCGGGATAATAATGACAGATGATGCGAAATTCGAAACGCAAAATCAGATAGCGATAAATAAAGCAAAAAGAGTCGCCGGACAGGTACTAAGAACGTTCAAGAGAAGGGACAGGACAGTAATGATTCCCCTGCTAAAAACACTGATTATACCAAAACTTGAATACTACTGTTTTGACGTCCCCATATAAAAAGGAAGAAACTAATAAACTAGAAGAAACGCAAAGGCATTTCACAGCCAAGATTGATGGCTGCAAAGAACTCAACTACTGGGAAAGACTACGTAAACTAAATCTGTACTCACTGGAAAGAAGAGAGAGGTACATCATAATCTACATATGGAAAATGATCGAAAAACTGGTACCAAACCTAAAACTAAACCCAATTACCATTCAAACAACACTGGAAAATAGGAAAGGCAGAATGTGTAGTGTTCCCAAATTAAAGGCCCGACAAGGGACCTCCTCAACCCTGAAGGAAAATAGCTTGGTTGTCAGGGGGCCAAGACTTTTCAACCAGCTTCCTAAGGACCTCAGAAACGTAACAGGGGTCAAAGTTGAAGTCTTCAAGAAAAGACTGGATGCCTGGCTCAAGACAGTACCAGATGAGCCGGGCGTGCCTGGCTATGTACGGTTGAGAGCGCAAGAAAGCAACTCGCTCCTCCACCAGGCCAGACCTAGAGGCGGGGTCCACCAGCTTGACCTCCGTGTGAAGAGACCAACGCAAGAAACAACACAAGGTTCATAATCTAAGGTGTATATATACATATACACACACATATATTATATACGCATATATATTATATATACACACACACACACACACCACACACACATATATATATATATATATATATATATATAATATATATATATATATACAGGGTGTCCCATAAGTCCGGCATTATAGTAAAAATAATAAAAAAAGGCAAACCAAAGCTTTTATTTACAGAACGTGCTCAATATGTCCACCATTGTTTTCAATACACAAATTCAGACGTGATACCCAGTCAGCAAGCACACGGTGAATGATGTCAGGAGTAATGGTGTTACATGCCCCAATAATGCGCTGCCGCAAATGTTCAACACTCCTAATTTTCTCTGCGTATACCAGCGCTTTCAAGTGGCCCCAGAGATAAAAATGTAGTGGCGTGAGATCCGGGCTTCTAGCTGGCCATTCCACAGGCCCTCGGCGTCCTATCCAATGACCAGGCAATTGTTGGTACAGGTATTCCCTTACTTGGGTGCTGTAATGTGCAGGAGCGCCGTCTTGCTGGAACCATGTTGGGAAATTTCCTTCTTCGTTCAAGACACTGGGAAATGCTTTTTCCTTGAGCATACGTCGGTAGGTATCTCCAGTGACATGTTCATCGAAAAAGAGGGGGCCTATGATGCGATCCTTCCAAATGTCACACCATACCATCACCCGAGATGCACCTTGTTCCTTTGAAGAGGTATACCAGTGAGGGTTGTTTTGAGACCAGTAGCGGGTGTTCTGTCGATTTACCTCACCATTTCCATAAAAAACAGCCTCGTCACTGAACAGAATGGTGGACGGGAAATTGGCATCCCGAGCATATTGTTCCGTAGCCCATTCACAAAATTCTATCGGCCGGTCGGGATCGTCTTCGTTTAATTTCTGTAGGATCTGAAGTTTATATGGATGCCATTTGTGAGTCTGAAGAATGCGATGGATGCTACTTTTCGACACTCCTGTCTCGGCAGACAATCGCCGAAGAGACTTATTGGGACTTCTATTAAAATGAGCCAGGATAGCAGTCGCTGTATCCAGTGTTGGGCACTAAAGCGTTAATCCGATAACAGTTAATTAACGAAGTTAACTTTTTTTAACGGACTATTAACGGAAGTTAATTTCCATTTATCGTTATCGGACCAGTTAACTTCCGATAACTCGATATTTAGTCTGTTAAAGTCCGTTAACACGTTAATTGCGAGGAGTCATTCACGGAAGATCACCGCTCCGCGAATGAATTCAAACCGCCATAACTTCAGTCTGCTTCCAGATCTCGCAAGGGGAGGTTGGGGAGGCCCAAGAGGTCAAGACTGGCAGTTGGGCCTAACTTTGAGAAGTTGGTCTTTCTGAAGGGCAACCAGCACATTGTGTCATAGTCTTTAATAAATGTGCCTAAAATTTAATTTTACCTTTCAGTTCCCGCCATAATAATTCTCTGGTAAATTAAAATTTAGTTAATGGTTAGTGGTTACAAGGGTTTCAGAACATGTAATCAGTACATTTTTTATTAAAAATAAAAAAAGTTATTAAGCAAAAAAGTTGCAAAACTTGATAAAAATACAGTTAGACCTATTTATAGACCTATTTATTGTTGGATTTTGCATAAATAAACATTTTCTATGGGTTTTAAAACTTTTTTCCTTGATTTTTTAAATGTTAGTAAAGAAATAGTTATCGTTAACGGATTATCATTAATTTCCGTTAACTTTGTAGTAAAATTATCGGATTATCGTTATCGGAGTTAAAAATTGGGGTTAACGGATTATCGTTATCAAAGTTAACTTTTTGGTTAACGGTGCCCACCACTGGCTGTATCATCGTCAGTGGACCTCCTTGAAGGTCCACTGCGTGGTTTATCTTCTATGGATCCTGTTTCCTTAAACTTTGCAACAAGTCTGCTAACACAACTCTGTGTTATTGGCTCGCGGTCTGGATGCAGTCTGTTAAATTCAGTAGCGGCCTCTCTTTGACTCCGATTTCCTATGAGTAGAATTATCTGGATTCGTTCTTCCTTGCTCACAGACATTATGGCCTGTAGAAAGAGAAAAATATGAATTATGGTTTGTAGAAACAGAAAAATATGAATTTCTCCTATGATGCTGGACTTATGGGACACCCTGTACATACACGTATATATATATATATATATATATATATATATATATATATATATATATATATATATATATATAAAGAACGACGCTTGTGTAGAAGAGCGTCCGCACAAGAAGAGGAGAAAGAACGAACAAATGAAAAATGAGGCGCCTCCCAGGAATCGAACCCGGGATCATCCAATTGCCGGTCGGACATGCTATCCACTACACCAAGGTCCTCAATCAATCAGACTTTTTGGAAACTCAGAAAAAATTCAATGATAAGCAACGTGGGTTTTGGTCAGGCAGATCATGCCTATCACAACTAATGGAACACTACAACAACATTATTGATGCACTTGAAAGTAATGAAAACTATGATGTGCTATAAACAGACTTTGCTGAAGCATTCGACAAGTGTGACCATGGAATCATAATACATAAACTGAAATATATGAGAATAACAGGAAAAGTAGGGAAATGGATATATAATTTCCTTAGTGAGGGGTAGCAACTCGTTACAGTACAAGGAGTATCTTCATCAGAATCAGAGGTCCTCAGCTTAGTACTACAAGGAACAATATTAGCTCCACTACTCTTCATAATCATGCTAACTGACATAGATGAGGACGTTACCAGAGAGAGCACAGTAACATCCTTTGCGGATGACACAAAGATCAGAAGAAAAATAAGAAACCCAGAAGATATAGGATCTCTACAAACCGACATAAACAGAATCTACAAGTGGACGGAAGACAACAATATGAAGTTTAGCACCGAGAAATTTCAGCTGTTACGGTACAGAAAAAGAGGAGACCTAAAATCCATGGAATATTATACCCCAAATGGACAGGAAATTCAGAGAAATTCTAAAGCAAAAGATTTAGGGCTTGTAATGACAGATGATGCGAAATTTGAAAAAAAAATAAGATAGCAGTAAACTGAGCAAAGAGAATAACGGGGCAGATATTGAGAACCTTTAAACGAAGGGATGAGAATGTAATGATTTTTCTACTGAAAACACTGATCATACCCAAATTGGAGTACTGCTCGGCCCTAACATGCCCATATAAAAAAGAAGACATTAAACAGCTGGAAGGGATCCAGAGAAGCTTCACAGCCAAGATCAACGGGTGCAAAGAACTAAATTACTGGGAAAAGTTACGCGAACTAGACCTATATTCACTGGAAAGGAGAAGAGAGAGATACACTATTATTTACATTTGGAAAATAATGGAGAAACTAGTCCCTAATCTTACTCTGAACCCTATAACTCCCTAAACAACGGTGGAAAGTAGAAACGGTAGACTGTGTCGTATTCCCAAATTAAAGGCGAGATAGGGAACATCCTTAACCCTGAAAGAAAATAGTTTAATCAGCTGCCGAAAGACCTAAGAAACACGAAAGGAGTTGCAGTGGACATCTTCAAAAGAAGACTAGACGCCTGGCTCAGAACAATCCCCGATGAGCCGGGCGTACCTTGGTATGTGAGGTGGAGAGCACAAGAAACCAACTCACTACTTCACCAGGCCAACTTGAGAGGAGGAGCGATAAGCTTGACCCTCGCGAAATGAGGAATCATCGCGCGGAACCTTTGTAAGGTTATAAGGTAAGGTGTATATATATATATATATATATATATGCTATAATGTTTCAGACCAACAAAGACCCTAGGATCCACTCATGGTTGGTCTACCTAACTGTGTTCGTAATTGTGTATTGTGCATGTCCCCCGTGGTGGCGGGGAGGACCTACAATTTTATGTGGGTTCCGAACCACAAAGCCTTAATTTTACTACCTTAAACTATACTCAATCTATCAATATATGCGTCTAATCGATTTTTAAACATGTTTATAGACGTGCTACTAATTACTTCTACCGGCAAACTATTCCACCTATTTACTATTCTATGCGTAAAAAAGTTTTTGGCAACTGCTGTCTCAAACCTTCTACTTATCAACTTACACCCGTTATTTCTAGTCCTATTATATTGAGATAGTTCGAAAAAGCTATCTCTATCTACGTTATCGAACCCATTCCTAATTTTAAAAACCTGGATTAGATCACCCCTTAGCCTCCTATTATCGAGTGTAGTCAATTTTAACTCCTTAAGCCTATCCTCGTACGACTTCAACCTAAGCGACGGAATCATCTTAGTTGCTTGTCTTTGAACTCTTTCGATTTTGTCGATATCTTATCGCACATGCGGATTCCAAAATTGGATCGCGTACTCCAAATGGGGTCTAACTAATGATTTATAAAGAGGAACAATAATATCGCGCGATTTGTACTAAAAATTCCGAGCTATAAAACCTAGCACTTTGTTCACTTTATTGACCGCTGCTGTACTATCGTCTTTCTTGAAGTTAGGTGTTACATTTGCTAACTTGAAATTATCTGGTACGCACCCCTCAGAAATAGACGCATTAAAAATCTTTGTTAGCGGCACAACAATGCTTTCTTTTAATTCTTTTAGTTGTATGGGATATATGGAATTCGGCCCCGGTGATTTACGCATTTTCATTTTATTAATATAGCGCATTACCCCCCTTTCACTAACCACAATATTATCCAAAGTATTACCATTATCAAAAGGTATTATGTCTATGACCGTAGGAATATTCGTTACACTTTCTATAGTAAAAACTGACGTAAAAAATTCGTTTAGCAAGGTAGCCATTTGCTTGTTTTCAGAAACTAGCTCTCCGTTAACATTCTTCAACGGCCCCAAGACACTTTTTACTGGATTCCTATTGTTCACGTATTGACATAATCGCTTGGGGTTTTCTTTACCGTCACGAGCTATGGAGATTTCAAATTCGCGCTTGGACTTTTTTATTACACTTTTCGCTTCACGCCTTAGAGATATGTAGTTGTTTGGTAACCACAAATTGTCTTTATCGCACTTATGTAGCCTATAAGCCCTATCTCTACTCTCTATAATATCTCCTACTCTAGAAGTAAACCACAAGGTTTTGTTGTTTAATTTCGCACGCTTAATTTTGTACGGTACACATTCCTCCTTTATAGCCCTAAATACTGTTTCAAACGATTCCCATATTACTTTGCGTTGGAGATCCCCATTACGTCTTCCCAATTGACGTGTGACAATTCATTTCGAAATTTACAAAAGTCTGCGTGCTGGAAGCTAGGAATTTTAGTCGAGTTAGGTGGTTTCGAGTGACTTACTGAGAGGACAAACTCGACGATATTGTGATCGCTATTGCTTAACGGTTCTATTACTTGAAGATCCGTGATTAGCCTATCATCCGTAGTTATGTAGTTATTACTAAATTTAAAATACCGTCCAACCTCGTAGGTTCCCCAACGTTTTGAATAAGAAAGCTATCCTCAAGAAAATTAACTAAACGATTACCTTCCGCGTCTCCCTGCATTGTATCGTAATTCACGTTGGCACAATTAAAGTCACACATAAGTAAGTCCTGCTCACTACCTATTATTTTCTTTAGTTCACGATATAACGCTTCGTCCGTATCAGCTGTTTGATTAGGGGGCCTATATATAACCGCAACAAGAAGTTTGAAATCGTTCAATTTAAGTTCTGCTATAGTCGAATCTATCGGTTCTGGAATTGTGTGCTTTACTTCTATAACGTTCGCAATACACAACATAACACCGCCTCCTCGCCTATCTATTCTGTTTTTAACAAAAAGTCTATAACCTCTAATTTGATACTCCCCTACAAAGTCACGTGTTTCCGTGCTAAGCCACGATTCATTTATCGCAATTAAATCATAGTCTTTACAAGCAATTAAAGAAAAAAAAATCGTTTATTTTGTTTCGTAGGCTACGAGCATTTAAGGATAGAACCTTCAAATTGTTTGTAATTGCGATACCTTCGCGAGCGCAAAGGGAATTTGAGGAAATTACGCCGGGACCGTTCGAGTTACGGCAGCCTGAAAAGAAGAGACAGTATTATGAAATAGTCTTCCTAAACGCGCAGCTCCAACGTCATTAAGATGAAGTCCATCTCCAAGGAACAAGTCCCTCCTGCGGTAGAAACTGTTCCAAAAATTCGCAAAATGCACTCCTTCCTGTTGGCGAAGAGACTATGTTATTGTTGATATTGGTCGCTTTGATGTAGAAATCGCTACGTTGGATAATTCAAGGAAGTATACCTGTTAAAACAATCTTATTAGTTTTTTCCTTTAATCGCTCTAGTAAGTCCCTGTACCTAGCCAGCAGCTCTTCCGATCTAGAATTTAAAACGTTATTAGTACCGACATGAATAACATACGTTGTGGCCTCAGAGGTTCCGTCTGTAAAATGGTCAACACTATTAGTTATATCCTCCACCCTTGCACCAGAGTAGCAGTAACGGCGCCTACGACGAGGGTTTCTCCCACAGAATTCCTCGAGCTGCCCTCGAACAATGGAATCGTCAACGAGTCGTATTTCCGATTCATCAGCATCTTCGAAACCTGAAACAGAAAACTTATTGTTTGTTATTACTGGCAGACAAGTCTTA
This sequence comes from Bathynomus jamesi, assembly GCA_023014485.1. NCBI lineage: Eukaryota > Metazoa > Arthropoda > Malacostraca > Isopoda > Cirolanidae > Bathynomus > Bathynomus jamesi. The sequence continues at coordinate 129,491 of JAJOZX010009158.1, read as the reverse complement.
GGTTTTCTCAATGGGGCTCCATTACGCACTTGAACGAAGTGTTGAGAACTAGGGGAAGAGAGAGGGCTATTCGTACTATTTATGTTATTAGTAGAAACTGAGGCAGGAGGAGTCGTAAATGAATTCTCAAGGGATTCTAATTTTGCCATCAGGAGCATCACCCTTTCTTCAAGCCTCACTCTGGCCTCCCTGTCACGTTCTAACTCGTTCCTCAACACTCCCATGCTTGAGCACCACCTGCAAACTAACTGTTTATTATTATTCGCCAAAGTAAACGCGTAAGCGGCAAATTCCCCTTCACAGCGACTGCAAGTACTTGACGGGGGTGCCATGCTATTAATTAATTAAAAAAAAACGAGCGTTTGGAAATTAATAAATTACAACGTAGGTCTACCGCGTGCTTATTGTGCCGTCACCTGCGCAAGCCCACAAAAATGTTCTTGAAACGCAGAAACGGGTTCTTGTAACACAAATTTATACTAAATGAATATATACTTAATTAAACTACCGACGAAGGATCTGTAAAAGAAAAAGTATTAATAAAACTTATCTGTCCGCTATTCGACCGACTTTTTTCTTTCCTTTTTTCCTTTTTCCCACGGAGGGTGACCACACCCTACTTGATGATCCCCGTAGTAAGGCAAAATGAACGTTATTAAACCTCGTTTTCTAATAGATTCGAAAAACAAGCAAGGCAAAATCAACCTTATTAAACCTCGTTTTCTAATAGATTCGAAAAAGAAACAAAGCAAACCACGTGCACTAGCCTTGGTTTAATCAATAATATAGTAATGAATAAAGTCAATAAATGAAATATTCGTTAATGAATGATTAGTAACACGAGGTAATTTAGTTAAGAATGCTCCAAACACTATTTTTTAGACACTTCAACGAAAACACTTATTTAATTGGTAACACTGGACACTCGATAAAACACGTCTGTTCACGAAGAAAGACTGATCACACATAGGCTCTATATATATATATATATATATATATATATATATATATATAATTATATATATATATACTGTATATATATAAATTTTTCTTTTAGGTATGGGATGGCTGCGAAATTAACAATAGACGACAGAGTGAGCTTGGTTTTAATGTATGGAATACCAGGTACAACAAATCGATGAATCGGTACAGAATTTATATATATATATATATATATATATATATATATATATATATAGCAAAAAACATCCTCCCAGCAAAGGAAAACCCAGCTCTTCCCAAAGAGAAAGTTACCTATGGACCTTCTAGTTTCTCAGAGTCCGCACTTTCGAGTACTTCCTCTTTACTACAGTCAGGGCCGAATTAAAGCTGTGAGGCGTCTAAGGCTAATAAAGTAAGAAGGGCCTATATATTTACTACATATTGTATATAATTCATAAAATCTTCAAACAAACAGAAATGTATATTTATCCAAATTTAACAACTAACAAAAATCAACGCTATGTACATTAACAAAACAACAGCAGAAACAGCATACAATTCAAATAGAGAATGATTTCTTCTTTCCTGCCTTTAAACTGTAATATTAAACAAAATATCCCCCTTTCTTCGACATGCTGAATGATCATTGCACTAGGCCCAAATTCCCATCATCTGAAAAGCAATTTCGGAAACAGATTAACCCATTGAAGCCAATCATACAAAAATGGATGATAATATGAATCATACATACATACATATTGACAATAATACACCATCAGAATCAAATATAATGACTAGAGGTCAGATGTTCAGGCAAAATGCCATTAATGCCTTTTCTTGCCTATTTTTGTGTTTACAGGAAAAAGTGCCCTTTTCATCATAAAGTGCCTAATTTGCTTTTTTTCCATTATTTTCTACTATTATTCCATTAGAGTCCAAAAATAAGCCTATCACTTTCTGTTATATACTTCAGTTATATATATATATATATATATATATATATATATATATATATATATATATATATATATATATATATATATATATATATATATATATATATGCTGCAAACCCACAAGGAAAAGGAAAACGATTCCAAGGCCTTTCGTGTATTCAGAGCTACGCCTCGTCAGGGTGTAGCTCTAAATACACGAAAGGCCTTGGAATCGTTTTTCTTTTTGGGTTTGCAGCATTCATTCATTTCACGTGTTTAATTGTGAAATTCGTCCCATATATATATATATCAGTGGTGGATCTAGGATTTTTGTTTTAGGGGGGGGGGGGGTGCTGGTTGGGTTCAGATGAAATTCTGAACCAAGCTTAAATATTATGCAATCATTCCCATAAAAGTACTTGGTAATAAGATTAATGTTCAATGATTATTAATTTATTAGGAACGCTCAATCAAAACCAGAAACACTTCACAACAGAAATAACGTACAGCCACTTTCCAGACAACTGTCCAACCTATCACGGGACAGAAAATTCATTGAAAAATACATCCGCAAATACAAATATTTAGCTTGAAGCTGTTACTATAAGTTTATGATTACTGTATTTCATAAATCGAAAAGAAAATTACTGTAAATTACATCATTCTGGTTTGAAACATACATTATAAACAAATGTGTGGATGTGTTTAGGTTGTGATTCGCGAAACATCTCCGTCAATGGGAGGGACTAGAACCCCTTCAGCCCCCCTCTGGATCCGCCGCTATATATATATATATAACAAACTTATGTAAAGAGGGGGCTAAGGGCAAGCGCCCGCAAAAGTGTCCCTTCCGCAGAAGAAGGGAAGAGCCGAAGACGAGGTCTCCAAAACTCAATGATGCCAGTTTCCTTTTTTTTTTAATATAAATTTTGAAAAGATTGTGTAGTATGTAAGATGCATGTATGTGTAGTGAGGAATAGAGGGAGAAGTGTGTGTCTGAAAGCATGCTGGACTGCTCATAGGGTAGATGAAACACGGAAAATCAGATCAGCTGAGGAGGACAGTGACAGGAGAAACGGGAGTTCCAGCACTCCCTGCAGTATTTCCCTGGTCGATTGGTGTCTACACTCTCCTCCTTTCATAACAGTATTATTTTATAAATTAATTCAATGATATCTTTTGTACTTCAAGTATCAAAACACTCCTGCCGAAAAGCGACCTGCCAGCCCAGCAACTGCTATTAAAGAATGCAGTCAACTGACCTTCCCAAATATCCACACACTGCTCAAACTGGCATGTACCCTCCCAGTGAGGGAGGGTACATGCACAGTACATGCACTCTTCTTCCCACAGAGTGTGAAAGAAGTGTCATTACCTTAAGACTGAAAAACTATATGAGGCCCACTATGGGCCAGGAGAGACTTTCATCACTTGCTCTTTTATATATCGATTATGATGTGAAACTAGATCTAGATCATGCTGTAGACATTTTTGCTCGCCTCCACCCACGGAAATTAGAGTTGGTCACTTTATTTAAATGATTTAGCAATCTCAAGTTTTTGATGATGGCCTGTAATTATATAATTGCTTTTGTAACACTGTGCATACATGTGGAAAGATCATTTTCATACTGTATATCAGAGGAAATTTACTAGAAATGCTTATTTGAAGTTCCACTTTGGACCAAAAAGAACCCCCACCCCCAGTTCCAGACTTGGCTACGGGCTTATTATGAGGCCCATGTTGAACGCGAGTCCCAGGGCAAATGCCCACCTTGCCCCCCCCCCCCTGCCTCAGCTCCATATAAAAATATTATTTAGTTGTTACCTTTTCTGCAGTGAGAATATTCCCAGTCAAGACGTAAACCAAGAGGGAAAGGAACACAATGATTTTGGATGAAGTGAAGAAGAACGTGAAGTTAAAAGCTCTGTAATAATTCGCTTTCTGGATCACATCCAATTCTAACCTGAATAAATATTTAGCAACAATTTAAGTATTATAAAATAACTAAATATATGTCATAAATAAACGTTTTGTGTTCAGCATAAAGACAAACAAACAAATAAACATTTTATTTCAGACTCAACAGGTACAAACATTATACAAGAAGTCCATAGAAAAGAAAATACTAATTTTTAATTATAGCTAACCGCTATTATAATCAAGATGAAATTATGAATTTTATGAATTTATTAGGGATGCGCCGGATAGTGGTTTTACCAGATACCATACCGCATATCCGGCGGGACACAATTACCCGATATATTCAGTATTCGGTTGGATAGTGCCGGATAGTATTTTTTAAAGATAAAACATACACATTTGTCCCTTAAGTTATTTATATAGAGCCTGAATACTACTAGTTTTATTAATTTGTCATAAAATTGTTTATAATGTACAGGAGTTATCAAAATCACTGGTATTTCAGTGATGGAAAAATTTCAACAAAATTTTATGCTGCTGTTTCAAGGTTTTCGTCTTTGTTAATTATTTTTATTTTTTATGCAGTTAATCAGAATAATAGGAAAATTATTTATTTCACGTGAAAATTTTGTTTGATAAGTTAGCAGTTTGCAACAATGGAATGTTAAGATTAATTTAAGTATCTATACCATATATTGCATACTAACTAAATAAATGTTACAATTTAGTAACATTTATTTAGTAACATAACAATTTAGCACCATACCATTCAACTGAATGGTATGGTGCTGTCAGAAGTGACCCAGACTAAGTATCTGGGCCACATACTAACTGATGGTTTTTCAGATGACTGTGACCGTCTAAGGTAATGTAGACAATTATATGCTCAGGGAAATATTTTAATTAGAAAATTTCATGTGTATTGTTTAAAACTTTTTGTACCCCAATGTATACAGCTCATTTGTGGTGGAACTGCAAGATGTATAATATAAGAAAACTGTTTGTTGCCTACAATAATATTTTTAGGGGTTTATTAAGAACTCTTAGATTTATAAATAGTGCTCCTTCTAGTACCAGTATGCTGTTTGTAGTCAATAAAGTGCCTAACTGTGCCAATGTCATACAGTTTTGTATTTTGATTTACCACTAGGCTTGGTGAGTCAGTCAGTAAAATAATAGAAGCCATAGTTAGTGGACTGGTATCTGATATATTTTATAGATCTCAAATCTGGAGGAAGCATTGGTGTAGGCAACTGTATGTTCATTATTTACAGTGTTCCATTGGCCTACATAGTCACTGCTCCAGACAACTATCTCTTAACCTTCTATGGACCACTTGTATAATGTTTGTACCTGTTGAGTCTGAAAACAAAGTGTTTGCTTAAAAATGAAATATAAGTGACACGCCTAGAAATTAATATAAAAAGTAACCCGTTAAATTTAAAATTTCTAGCATCAAAATATTTGCTCCACCTAGCCTAGTTTATTCAGAAAAACTTTGTAATGCAGCAGGAAGAATCTATTCAGATAACAAAATTGTTATTTTCCTGAAAATGCGGGAAAGTTTCTTTTCATCATGAAAAATTTTAATTTTTTAAATTTTCAATACTACTTAATTGTAATTCATAGCAAAAGGAAAATATCTCCTTTTTTGAAATTAAAAAATAAGAGGTTTTCTTTTGAATTTATTAGATTTTTTTTAAAGTTAACTTAACAGGTACAATATAATTAGTTGTCACTTTAAGGCATGGGAAACATTAGATGATGAAAATAAACAATCCGTAAACGTAGATCTGTTTATTCTTTATTCCTTTCTAATTTTATTTATTATGAGCAACCATAGAGATATTACTGAATATCCAAAAAACTTGCTGGATATGCAGAATATCGGATACGTATTAGATATCAGGCACGTCCCTAGAATTTATGTTAAGTATACACAATTCATAATTTCAGAGTTGCAACCTACTTTTGCATGGATTTGTATGCATTGCATGCAGGGGCAGACTGGCCATACCGGGAGACCGGGCCTTCATGTTGATGCGTATTGAAGCGGATTTAGTTAGAAGCATCACTGTGGATGAAATTATTTGTTACTTAGTTAATGAGTCTTGTGTGTTTTCGAAGTTGCTACGTTTATAAATTTCATGTTTCTTTTGTATATAAAACAAAATGGTTTTCTTTCCCAAGGGAAATTTTTAAACAGATATGGAGGACAAAATTTAAGTAATTTGAACTAACAGCCAGCTCGCTGAAATGTACGTATTATGTGGGCCCCTTTCAATGCATTTCCCGATAGAACTTTAGAGCTCAGTCCGCCCCTGATTGCATGTACTATTGCAAAACAAAACTGTATATGAAGAATTAAGAAAACTAGAACTCTATCTTTTACTGATAAGTCATTTAAGTTTCTACTAAACAAGATCAGTATAAAAACACTTCATGACTACATTGGCAGTTATAGGCCAAATTAATTATAATTTAAATCTTGCACAACCTATTCTACTGTTCCCAATGACTTTCCCAAGCCAGTCTGATAAATGGAAATGGGGTACAGTGAGGATCGAACAACCAACCAATCACCAGATAATTTATGAGGACATGCAGTATAAAATATTGTTCTTGAGATTTAATGAACTGAATCCTATCGATTCTGCCTAAAAACTTCCATGCTTCATAATGCCATATTCAGATAAGGATATTTTACATATATTAATTTCATATCAGATATTTGAATTGTATAAAAAAAGCTATTTCTGTTTGAGGGTATTGTAAAACTTTATGTAAATTATATTTTCTGAATAAAGTTTTATACCAAATTATCTCTCATATACAGCTATTAAGCTATTAATACAAGTATTAAGTTATGCCTTCAAGAGGGATCAAAAATATTATTTGAAAAGAGAAAAACGGTTTTAAAACGAAAATTTCCTTACTTCCTGGCTTCTTCCAGGATCTTCTTGAAAGGTTTCTCCCACGTGTACATTTTAATGACGCGCATTGCGGTTACCACTTCGTTCATCATCCGAATACGTTCATCCGTTAGCAAGGCAGTCGCTAAACGGAGCTTCGAGAACACTCGACTCATCCAACCTTAAATGAAGACCACCACAAGACGACGAAAGTTAAATGAAAGTTTGATCATTTAATGTAAGTCTGAATCTAAATACGGTACTTTCAAAAATAAAAATTCCAGTATACCAATTAACGGGCTAATATTAAGTTCTGGGGACACCAAATTTTGGTGATCCGCCTATTTCATACTTCAGGGCAATCACCGTGACTCTTACATCTTGATTTGGTTACACTAGGTTAGGTGGTCGTTTTCGGTTGGTTAGTTATTTCCTACGTCACCAACTTTTGGCCAATCAAAGGTCCAAAACTTTGATGTCCTCTAAATTTAATATTTACCAGTTATAATGAAATGTATTCCATAGTCTATGTTTTCAATGAAAAACAAGGGCACATTGTTCTAGAAAGAACAAAAATTAAAGGAGCTATTGAAGAATAGGGACCCCAGCCTTCTTTAGTTAGGCTTATAAGGCTAACTAACGAAAATATCACGACCTAACCTAACCAATCGTTAGGTTAACTGTACGCCCTTGACGATTGGTTAGGTTAGGTCAATTTTCGTTAGTTAACCTTATAAAGCTAACTAAAGAAGGGTGGGGTCCCTATTCTTCAATAGCTCCAAATTAAAAATCAATTTGAAATTTAACATTCAGCGTTAAATAATTTAATTAAATAAAGTTTTAATCTTTTGACGGGACAATTAAGAACATTTGTAAAACAAAACTTGCATATTTAAAATATTTAACATTCAACAATAATAATGATGTTCTGGCCTGTTAATTTTATTTGTAACATCTAAAGGGCCATTCGCACTGTCGTTCACGTTCGTTAACTTGTGACGTCATCGTCCCAAATCCATTGGGACGATGTCTGATTCCTCGTTTTCAGGCTTCTTAAAGAAGTATATTCTTATAAATTCTTTTAGTGGAAAGTATGAATTTGAATTATATCGTACACCAGCCAGGCAACGTTTAAGATCAAAATTTTGTACGATACCAAGATTAATAGGATATGAAGTACTGAACCCATCTAGTATTTAAAGATCAAAATTTTGTACGATACCAAGATTAATAGGATATGAAGTACTGAACCCATCTAGTATTTAAAGTTTACACTTTTCCTATTGTTTTATATTATATCAGTATACTTGGTAAATGGTATCACCCTTGAGCCTTGAGTAGTTTTTTAATAGGCGACTGAGATTTTTAGGTACTACTATAGTCAGAGCTGGGCAATAAATACATTGAATGTATTTAAATACTAAATACTAAATACATGGGAGAAATGTATTTAAATACTAAATACATTTTACGAATGTATTTAGATACTAAATACAAAATACATCAATTGTATTTAAATACATTTGTAAATACATGTTACATTCACCGGATTTGCTTGTTGAAGCCATGACACGCACACGATAAAGAAATCAACCGCTTTCGACTAAGAGTGGCACACGACTGATTGAACTGACACGTTGAAACATGAACCATGCTGTACTACACTGTCGACGCGTCGTACTGTGCTAGTACAGACCGTGTATTAAACCAGTAAAAGTATTTACATTTTTATATTTTGAGTATTTAAATACATTATATTTAAATACTATATTTAAATACAGGGTGTCCCAGAATTAACTATCTATTTCAATGAAATCGGACAAATTTTTTAAAAACACACTTTTATTTATGTTTATCATGTTTAATATGTGTTAAAAATGTATAAATTTCTAAAAAAAATTCAGAATTTTATTTTCATAATTTTTTCATAGTTTTTCAGTTTTATTTTTAGAATGGCAAAGAGACTCTCCAAAAGTTAACGTGTGGCTTGGAATGACCAAATCCAAAATTTATGGCCCATTCTTCTTTGCGGAAGCAACTGTAACAGGTACCGTCTACCTTGATATGCTTCAGCAGTTTCTCGAACCACAGCTTCTTGATGATGGCATTCTTGATAATGTTGTGTTTCAACAAGATGGAGCACCATGTCATTATGCTCTAATTGTTCGAGAATACCTCAACAGACGCCTTCCGAATCGGTGGATTGGACGTGGAGGACCTCGACCTTGGCCTTCGCGTTCTCCGGATTTGACACCCCTGGATTTCTTTGCATGGGGTTTCATAAAAACAAAGGTTTATCGCCAAAAGATCAATAGTTTAGCTGAACTTAAAGAACGCATCCAGTTGGCAGTGCGGGAGATAACACCTGAAATGCTTGAAAATGTGTTTCGCAGCGCTGAGGGTAGATTTGAAATTTGCAGAGATACAGACGGTGCACATGTTGAAACTTCTCAATAAAGTTTTGACTTATGATTTATAAATCTATTTGTTTTTGTATCATAATTTAGTAATAAACACAAAATTATGTCAGTTTTTATTAAATTTGTCCGATTTCATTGAAATAGATAGTTAATTCTGGGACACCCTGTACATGAAAAACAATGTATTTATAAATACAGTTCTAAATACACAAATGTATTTAAATACGTATTTAAATACAAATGTATTTAAATACTGCCCAGCTCTGACTATAGTATGCGGTCTACCTACGATTCGGGGGTCTACCTTTTAATTATAGCTTCTTATCTTGTTTACTACTTGCTTGTTTACAACCCAATGTCAATCGCACTTGACGATTGGTTAGGTTTAGTCATGATATTTTCATTAGTTTTAACGAAAATATCATGACTAAACGTAACCAGTCGTAGGTAGACCGCTTACTATAGTAGCACCGATTTTTCTTTCTTAAATCTCGCAGTGAGAGCAAAACAAGAAGTAGACGATGACCTTATGACAATAGTGTGGATGGAAGCTGTAACTATAAACAACAATCATCAAGTGGATGGCGACGAATGTGAAAGATAATGTGAATAGCACTTAAGGTTACATGATAGAGAAGGTCAACAGCGTTTTGTGAGCTCGAAACCACTCCTTTGCCAAGGGGTAATCGCTGAAATCTGAAGTCCGAGCCAAGACTCGAATCCAGGATCTTCACAGTAACAGCCTGACGGGTTTAAGATTCAGCACAATATAGCAACTTTACTTCAAGGATGTACGCAGCCTTCTTTCTCCGTATGAGTTATAATAATTAAAAAATACATTACGACTATTTCTTCTTTAGTCCTGAAGGTATTATTTGCAAAGATTTTGCGTTTTTGTAAGTAATATTAACTTATAAAGAAACTTCCTCTTTACAGGGTTTCAGTCATTACGGCAACTTAGTTTACCTTGTGTTGGTACAAAGAGGAAAATGATCATGATGCCGGCGAGACAGGAAGGCCCAATTTGGTACCAAAGGATAATTATCGTGATTAGTGTCTGTAAAGAGAAGCAATTAAGCGTAAAACGCATGGAAAAACGTTTACAAAAGGTAAATTTAACTTGGCCTTAATAGGATAAAGTTATCTAACTATAAATGAAGGGCAAAAAAAGGAAACAAGATCCGGTTTTTCTTAGGTAGAATTTAAATCTGAATCTATTTTCTTCTATGGTATTTCTTGTACAAACCGATATTAACGGAGATATAAGCAATTGTTGGATCGATTTAATAATTCATTTGCACAAGAAATGAAGGTCAGATTTGAATAAAACACACCAAAATACACTAGAAAAACCTATTCTCATATCAAAATCGACCCCCCGCAGGGTAAAACGAATAATTACCACCAAACAAATTTCAATCGATTTTAATCGATCCAAAAATTGCTTATATCTCCGTTAATATGAATTTGCACAAGAAATACCATAGAAGAAAATAGATTCAGATTTAAATTCTACATAAGAAAAACCGGATCTTGTGGGTTGTTGTATTATATGAAAAGGGAACATTTTACTACCTATCGATTGAGTGGTTAATTTTTTTTGCAGGCGATCCATGTACACGTTAAAAATAATTTCAGGACGTAAAAAGAATGTTTACCTAATTTAACTTGATGTCTTTATTTTTTAATTTGGCGTAACCCTGTTGCATTTGGAACATATAATGATATGGACGAACTAGCTTACGTTTCTATAGTACTCTTTGTAAAGAGCCCAAAATTATAAATAGCATAAAATATTGAAACCTTACCGAAGGACTTCAGGTAAAAACCGTGTATAATGCAGCAAAATTTTCACTTATTTAGTGTTCTAGGTCCTAGTGCAAATCTTCCTAGAATTTACATTATTGCTCTCATTCCCGCTTCATCTGTTTTAGTGTTTTCGTTTACTTCTGAAGTAAGACATGTCCATAGCAAAGTCTGAGAGACGTCCCACTTGCTCTATTTTAAAGCCGAAGGGCTTAAGGTTTAAATTTCTAAGGTTTAAGGTTCACACCTTTGCAAGGATTCAATACTGTGACATTTATGATTTTTGGCTCTTTATAAAAGGTACCATAGAAACCTAAAGTAAGCCAGTATCTAAACAACTTAGACACTTATACTGCTTTGTGCGTCCAGTGGGACTTTAATGATGTTCTAACTAACGCCAAACGATTTTCTTCAGTCGCGGAAAAGACTTCCGAGTATTATCAAATTAAACTTTTCCAAGGTGGTGATGTATCCTTGTGTGTACATGTAAATTGATGTGATCGTTCTCCCCATGGAGAATACGAAAGGGTATATATATATTTTTTAAAAGTATAACAATGCAAATTTGATTTTGATACACAGCACTGGTACGTTAAGCATCGCAGTTTTTAAAGAGAGACGGTTTTCCCAAACACTAACAAGCTCTAACTCAAGGTAAAAGACTGGTCTGAATTTGTAAAGATTGTATTATCATGTTAATAAAAGGTTACCTGAAGATAAAAAATCAAATTATTATAAAGTGATGGCTTCCAAAAAAAATGTAAATCACTATAATCAAATAAATATGGCAAAATACTGAATAATTTATTCATTTTACTGAAATAAGGAATACCACTAAAATACTAGAAATAGCGAAACTAGCTATTCGTAAGCTATATAATATGACACTGATTTATCAAGAATAACAGTTAAAATAAAAGACGGATACTAGAAAGATAAAACAAGTCAATGATGTCGTTACAATGAAGAAACAGTAATTCAGGCCTCTCAAAAAAAAAAAAAAAAAAAGACAAGATTAAAATGTGAACATTTAATAAAAGGGTTTGGAGTGAATGCTACAATCATATGCACATTATATAGGCCTACCACAGTGACATCACAGCTGTTGTCCCCCACTACTGTGAACAAGTTATTAATTTTTCAGATAATGTGTAAAATCTAGCTTACATATTCAGCTAAAAATTAACTTTTCAGTGTATTCGTTAATATCAAAGTTGTTCAATTCTTTCTAGTTTTGCTCTCTTTCATATACAGTATACATATAACTCCGACTCAGCCTCATATATTATACAATACAAAACACCATTATAAAGCCCAGACATCTTTCAACAGATTTTAAAGGTAAAAACCAAAGCCTACCTGTATGTAGTCATCCTACGCTCACATTATAGCAGGAAAATGACTTCATCCAAATGATTTTGAACCTAAATTTTTAAGCCACAAGAACTTAACATTTACTTTGAACTCGCGAAGCAATTACGTTTTAAATGCAGTTTCACAAATTTGTAAATTTATTCACCAATGGGCTTTTCTTCATTTGGAGAAATGCGGGCCGACTAGGCTAATTTGTAGGCTTTAGTAAAACTTTTTGTGGTTACGTACCTGCGCTGGGCCAATCCATAGAAAGTGAAGGAAAATGACGCTCATATCAAACCTATTCACATCATTCGAGAGAAGATTTACCAACTGACCAACTGTCGTTTGTTTCAAGGCTTTTGTACTTAAACGTAATGCCTATCATGGAATAAAAAAGGAATAAAAGTAAATTGTGGATAAAACTTTGATAAATTATGGAAAATAATTAATAAAGAAATGGATGCAAAGAAATGAAGCTAAAAATATATGTGAAATAACAGTTGGAGAGTATAGCAACGCAAGTTCACTCACCAATCAGAATAATTAAAAAATATTACATTCAGAATATAAATTTCACTCGTATTTAAAACTTTAAATTCACTTAAGAATACTATAACATAAGTATAAACCAATTAAAATCCATGACCACCTTAAAATTGTCTACAAAAATACACCAAATAATATTTTAAAGAATTTTTGAATTGTATTTAAAACAATTTCACGATCTTAGAATTGTTGAACCTCTTAAAAATATATAAAACCCAAAATTAACAAAGTTAAATGAAATAAATTTCTTAAATGTATTCAATTGACAAAATAACCACTTATTTGCACTCTTTCTTAACAAAAGTTTGTAATAATTTTAAATCACAAATATCTTCATCCTATATACTATTGAGCTAAAATGTGTCTGTGTGTCTGTCCGCTTTCTTCGGAACCGCGCACAGACTAAACGGCACATCGGAAAATTCTGCAACCACCACCAACTGATAGCCCATGAGCTGCCGATGTGCTCTGTCAAGTTTCCCGGTCCTAGGTTACTCCGCGGCCGAGCACGAGCTATTTAATGTCTATTACAAGTGAATGGAAGTACTTCGAAAACGAAAATGACGACAGCAAAAATACATAATAAACAGTTTGGTAGTCCCGATAATAGTTTGGTAGTCCTGATAATACGTAAGTACCAATATACACATACATATATACAATATACATATACATATACAGCTAGCTGTGGCAAAATATATTTTATCCTTAATAATATCTGAAGTGACCAGCGTCCGTAACTCAGTGGGTAACACCGTTTTCCTTTAATGGAAGTGAAGATACCTAGGGCGTGAGTTCGAACCCTGATGATGCTGGTAATAATAATAATACAGGAGTTGAGCAATAGGCCTCATTCGTTGGCCTGAGCACTGTGCCAGTTTCTCGCCGTCCTGACTGATTATTACGACTGAAGTATACAGGCGAAAGTCCAGAATATATTCATTTAAATCAATCACTAGCGTACCGTAGTTTTACTCAGGAATTGTCCCGAAAAATGTTTTTTTAGTTGAAATAAATAAATTTCGACAATTGGAAAAGGTTATGAAAAACTTCATTAAAAGTGCCTGTCATATTACCTCTTAATAATTTTTACTGTAAACCCTGTATAATACAGTGTATATGTCATATCCAAAATAATATATATACAGTAAATAGTTTTAAAGAAAATATACCTGGAGCAGGACGAAGGATAACTCTCTATTTTAATTTTTTCGTGGAAAATCATCCAATTTACTGGCTCTGTCTCATTAGCAATGTCGCCTGTAGTAATTATTTTCTTTTAAAAACAGTTTTTAGTAACCAAGTTAATGGAAGCATAAAAAGTTAGCTTTTATAGTAAGTAGAGGAAAAATGTTTTGTATATATCTAGTCCAGTGTTTCTCAAACGGTGGGTCGCGACCCCCCAAGGTCGTAATTTGTTTACCCCTATAGTAGTGGTTTGTGCGCAAGAAAAAAAAACCCGCTTCGTGAATTTGTTTATCCCTGCAGGATGATAAGGAGTCGCACCGACCTAAGACCCTGACACGGTGATCAATCAGGGGAAAATCCGGCTGAGAAACACTGATCTAGTCAGTCCCATGCTCGCATTATAACATGTAAATAATTTCATACAAAAGATTTTCGAAGGAAAATTTTAAGCCAATGAGAGAGATTTTAACACTTACTTTAAGCTCACGAAGCACTTAAATTTTAAATGCAGCTTCATAAATTTTGACTATGCAATTGTCTACGGATATAAAGTTAAAAATTTTGATGGATGTGTTATTATGTAAATTTATTGACCGACTGGATTTTATGTATTTTACAAAATGTATGAAATTTTGTTCAAACGTAGAAGGACTGTTTTAATCTTTAGACTCTGCAGTCCCTTACACTTAACACAATGAATAATTCACTGCAGTGAATGTTTAATGAATTATATCAAAGTGATTATGAGACAGTTAAAAAAGAGTGAAATAAGTATGCAACGACTTTGGCGTTTATGTAGTGTAGGCCTACTACTCCTACTACATTTACAGCAACTACCTTTCTATATATTACAATTGTGTCGCTCCAAAACAAAGCATTCAGAAATAATACTCTTTCAAAAGCGCTCAACACTATGCCGAGTGAAAAGAGATAACCCACTGTGTCAAAGTAGCCATAATCCTTATTAAAGTATCTTATAAGGTACCCGAGGAAAACAGGATCAATAATTCTACGAAGCAAGAAGCGTGTGAAAGTGTTATTGTTCACTCACATAAAAAATATACTAACTATTTACAATTATATTTAATTCTATGATAAAACCGCTACTACAACGGACTACAGCAAAGATGCAATTTAAATTTCCTGTTCATGAAAAAATCATTTCCTTCTTTAACATGCAATAGTCAATAAAAATAAGCGGCTAATACCTGAAAATCCTTCGCACGAAGTACGAACAGAAGGTAACAAATTAAATTCGTAGGTATTATCTCACTCATGACATTGCATACGCTTCATATGAGGCAATTTGAAAAATCGTAACGGAATTAAGGGTTAACCATACAAAAGAATTCACTCTAACGAGTCAAGAAAGTCACGTATTAAAAATGCTTTCATTACATCCTTCTTAAAATTAAGGTTTTAATCTTCTTTCAATTCTGCTAACACGCAAAATAACCTTATTAAAATCGCTAAAGACTTCAACCCCCTTTCTTCTGACTGGAAGCGCCAATGCGTTTTCGCTTTTCTAGTATTTTGGCGGTTAAAACAATCACTCTTAGTCTAGGTGAAGTAAAGCAGCTAAATTCCGTCAAAAAATAATTCTGTCGTCATCCTTTAAGTGAGTCAGAGTCTTTAACTTGGACTGTTTGCGCAGAAGAAAAATTAAACAAAATCCCACACGCGAAAAGTTACATAAACAGAAAAATACCCAAAACGTTCAGCTGAGACATACTGTACCTCAAAATACTCAACCAAATACTTAAAAGCCCCAAGTAACAAAAAACAACAACATAAATTTAAAAGTATATATTATATATACACCGCATGACGGCGAAATCTTTTTTTTTTTAACACATCTTTATTAAGTTCTAAACTTGTTGAACAATTCTCAGATCCCAATTCTCTTACGATTATATAGAAGCTAGAGATGTACCGAATAGTCGGTATTGGTAAAGGTGAGGATATTCGGTATTCGACAGAATAGTTTTTATATGCTTAACCGAATATCGAATATTTGATAATTACGTACATGATTTAGGAATGGAACTTAAAATGTATTTTTTATTTCAAAGAATAATTACAAACAAATCCTTCTTGCATAGTGATACTAATATGTAATAACCTTACAAAAAAACGAACAGGCAGTAATAACAATTACCTCAAAAACAAAAGATAATAATTGGAATATAAGGCAAGGAGATTATCGTGTAGAAAAATTAGTCGTTCAGCAGCATCAGGAGCTAAATGATTACTGCGTCAGTAATTACATTTTTCGGAGAACTGAACAGCCGTTCACTTCGTACGTTTGTGGGTGGCGTGGCGAGATATATGCGAGCGAGTACTAATAGTTTCGAGAATCTTTCGCCATTATGGCACACCAATCAAGAGGGTTTCTGTCGTGACTGACTCGTGGTTCCTTTAAATAGATGTCTAATTCTTTCTGACAACTTTGCTGGCTACTTTCGATAGGTGGAGGCACATATGATTGTGAAGACGTAGCAACCTTATTGAAGTAGCTCCATAAGTCAACCTTCGGCTTCTTTTTCGAAGGTTCTTGATCTTCTCGTGAAAAAAAAGCAGCTGCTTCATCACCATGAATTATATTACGTGTAGGACTAGCATTGGGTGATGCAGACATAATGATTAGCTCATTTTTTTACAAATTCAGTCAGCGAGCAAATTTGAAACGAGGACCTAAAACCTGAATAATCATGGAAGTAATATCCGTCTTCCACTACTTGAAGCGATTCTGCAAATTTTCTATTAAATCGTTTTTCATAGTATGAATACTTGCGTCATCACTTATGTTACGCAAAAATACTATGAGACCTGTTTTACTTGGTAAGACAAAAAGAATCAAAGGAAAAGTCATTCGTTAATTCTTCACATGAGCTAAGAAGTGTTATAACACGCTGAATTGGAGTCCACTGATGGTTATTGAGGGTTAGTATGTTATAGTCCGAGGCGTATGCAAAAACTGCATTTTTTGTTGAAGAAGTCGCTGTAGCATATAGAATATAGAGTTCCATCAAGTGATAACGTCTTTCATAAGTTTTGTTTTGGGTAAATTATGTTGTTCTGGATTTCCTTAAGTCTGCCACAGGCTAAAGATGAATGATTAAAAGACGAACAGATTCGGCGCGCAACTGCACATACCGTATATCTGAAACAGACTTCTGGCTAAGAAAAGCTTCATTAAACTGCAAATGCCAAAGTATGTTTCGCACAAGCAACAGAAGTCATTTTGAGAACGCGAACAGCTTTAGTAATATTACGGCCAATCGGCCACTGTCGTGCGCAACTGCATGCACACGATCGCTCTGTTGACCATTCTTGCAATACAGAAGGCAATGCAGTTCCAATGTTTTCATGAGTATGGGAACCTGGTAGATTTTTGGTGGTTAAAACATACTGCTTTTGCTCACATTTACTGTTAATTCTATGTGCTGTCAAACTGATAAAGGCTTCATTTTTTATACTGACGCCTAATAACCCAAATAAAACTAATATTCGATATTCGATATTAGGCCGAATAGTTTTGTATCGAATATTCGGTATTCGGTGAATTTTAGTATTCGGTACATCCCTAATAGAAGCAAAACTTTAACCCTTTACTCTACGCAACATTTTTCTAAGAATGACTAAAATTGCCTTCTGGTAGTCCAAATACGAGTTTTATATTATAGTGTACAGCCAGGGCCGGATTAAGCTACCAAAGGGGCCCTACGCCAACCAGAATTCTGGGGCCCCTTAATTTTAAAAATATGCTTTTTCGAATCCACTACAGTGTCAAATATAAAACAAAATTTTTCAATAAAACTGTATACTGAATATCAGAGGCAATAAATGACAGAGGAAACAGAGATAAAACCTGTAATTGCTAATAAAGAGAGCATTTTTCAATACAGTATTGACAAAATTTTGGTACTTTTGTGGAACAACAGTAAAAGAAGCGATACAAAATTAGGTTTTGTTTTCGGGATGTTTTCTGAAGCAAATTTGTCTCCGTCACTGAAATGGTGAGACTTTGTGATCTCTTGCTCAAGTGACAGCGAATCAAGCGCAATGATCACGAGGAAAGTGTGAACTCAGAATTTTTCAGAAGGGTTCAACTCTACCTTCTCGGAAGTCGCGTCATCAACATGCTTTTGCGTGGACTTTTCCTGCTCTGATTCTTTGAACATGTCTCAGATACATCAGACATGAGAATTTTTGCCTCAGACTCTATTTCATAAACGTTCTCTCTCATTTGGTTGGTGAAATTCTCCAACGAAAGAAAAACTGCAACTGCACTTTGAATATCTATATATATATATATTATATAGGCCTACTCGTGCTTTGAAGTTTTGTGTTACTTTGCTAAAATCTCTGCAAAATTTTGTCCCATATATATATATAATATATATATGAAAGGACGTCTCAAAACTAATACAGTATCTACTGTACAAGAAATATTTACGCAGTAACATTTAAAAAAATTATCTAGATTAATATTTTGAAATAAAATTTATCTAGAATAATTTTAAAAGTAATACTTATCTAAAATAAAATATAGAAATAATATTTATTTCGAATAATATTTTTTTTTAGTAGGAAGGAGGGGCCAAGGACAAATGTCCGCAAAAGCGCCGCCCCAATAGAAGAAGAGAGCCAAAATCAAGGTCCAGGATTTTGGAGATGCCTAGACAATCTATGTTTGAAAGATCGGAGGTCAAACACAGGGAGAAAGATGGATTGAGGAAGATTAACCTTTGCGTTAGACAGTTGGACAGAGAAGGAATGAGAAAGTGTCGAAAGTCTGATACCGTATACTCTCCTTAAAGGAGGAGGCATGCAGTTAGAGAGTTCAGAAGAGCAGTGACCGTTATAATAGCGATACTAGAGAGAGAGTGAGGCAACATTGCGGCGAAGAGAGAGAGAGAGAGAGATTGAAGACAATCAGTAAGAGGCGGGGAATTGATGAGACGAAACGCCTTTGATTCCACCCGGTCAAGTGCGGCTGTGTGGGTTGAGCCACCCCACATATGAGAAACATACTCCATACAGGGGCGGACAAGACCCCTGTACAGAGACAGCAAATGAACGGGGGTGAAAAAATGCGGAGGCGGTACAGCACACCTAACCTCTTAGAAGTTGTTTTGGAAAGAGAGTATACTGCAAGTGATCTTTCCAGAAAAGATCACAAGAAAAGGGTAAAGGGAGGGTAAAGGGATAGTCGTGTGAAGATTGTGACGAGTAGACAGATGGAGGAACTGAGTTTTTGAGGCAGTGAAGGCCACAAGGTTTTCTCTGCCCCAATCAGAGATAGCAGAAAGATCAGAGGTTAGGTGTTCCATAGCCGTCCTACGTAAATCATGGAGTGATTGTTTAGAGGGATGCTTTGGGAAGCGGGTGGATAAGTAAAGAATGGAATCATCGGCATTGGAGTAAATAGGACAGGAAGTGCGAATTAGAAGATCATTAATAAATAAAAGGAAAAGAGTGGGTGACAGGACAGAACTCTGAGGAACACCACTGTTGATAGCTTTAGAAGAAGAACAGTGGCCATCCACAACCGTAGCTATAGATCGGCCAGAAAAGAAATTAGAGATGAAGGCACAGATAGAAGGATAGAAACCGAAGGAGGGCAGTTTCGAAATTAAAGATCTGTGCCACACTCTATCAAAAGCCTTTGATATGCCTAGCGCAATAACAAAAGTTTTACCGAAATTCCGAAAGGAGGATGACTAAGAGTCAGAGAGAGAGAGATGCAAGAAGATCGCCAGTAGAGCGTCCCTTCTGGAACCCATACTAACGATCTGAAAGAAGGTTGTGAGAAGAGAGGTGTTTAAGAATCTTCCTATTGAGGATAAACTCAAAAACTTCAAAAAGGCAAGAAATGAAAGCAAGTGGACGATAGTTGGAGGGTTGAGAGCGATCACCCTTTTTTTGGGACAGGCTGAATGAAAGCGAACTTCCAGCAGGAATATAATAAAAACCCACTCTAATAGACATAGTTTATTTCCACAACAGTTTCGATGCCCACTGGCATCCTCTTCGGGTGGATACAGAAAAACGAATGAACCAAAAACAAGATGGAAAACAGTCCAGGGACCATTAAGAAATTCGCGCCTAGGTTAGACCCCGTTCTCCCGACAATGGAAGGGCATTTTTATTAAAGGGACCCGCTTATAAGTACATTCGCACAAATTTAAAACTATCTCCTTGTTCTATACATACAGATTCTATTATTTTTTTTATATAATTATTACATTTATTATTAAATTTATTACATTTAATATTGCATTATTATTTATCACAGAAATTATAAATTTATTATTACATTGATTATTACATTGTTGTTTATTATACAGAAATTCTAAACCGAAAAACGAATGAAAAAGGCGAGAAGGAAACAATCCAGAGACCATTAAGAAATTAGCACCTAGGCTAGATCCCGTTCCCCCGACCCCAGAAGGGCATTTTTATTAAAGGGTCCCGCTTATAAGTACATTCGCACAAATTAAAACTCTCTTCTTGTTCTATACATACAGATTCTATTATTTTGACATAATTACTGCAATTATTATTGCATTTACATTTTTTAACATTTATTATTATTACCTTTACACTAATTATTACATGTATTTTATTACCTTTATTATTACATTTATTGCATTTATATTTATTTCCACATTTATTACTTCCATTATTACATTTACATTTATGTTTATTATTCCATTTACATTTTACCGAAAAAAAAAAAACCGAATGAACCAAAAGCGAGTAAGGAAACAATCCAGAGACCTTTAAGAAATTCACACTTAGGTTAGAACCCGTTCACCCGACTCCGTAAGGGACTTTTTGACCAAGAATCTCATTAAAGGTCCAACTTATAAGTACCTTCGCACAAGTTAAAATTATCTTCTTGTTCTATACATACAGATTCTATTATTTTTCTTTTGACATAATTATTACATATATAAAGTACCTTACTTGATTCCTAATCTATAGCATGATTATTTTGGCTGGCGTGATAAAAAATGGCATTATTAGTATTACAACTTCTGAAGGCATATTTGTGTTCTTTAATACGGGTTTCAATATTTCTTCCAGTTTCTTCTACGTATACTAAATCACAACTTTTACAGGGAATGCTGTAGACACAGGCTTGTTCCTGTTTTGCAACGTTATTCCTAACCAATTTACTTTTCACTGTAGACGACGAATATTTGAAAGCCAAAGCAAACTTAAAATCTTTCATTGAAATAAATATAAATGCAATAGATGTAATAATAAAGGTAATAAAATAAATGTAATAATTAGTGTAAAGGTAATAATAATAAATGTAAAAAATGTAAATGCAATAATAAATGCAGTAATTATGTCAAAATAATAGAATCTGTATGTATAGAACAAGAAGATAGTTTTAATTTGTGCGAATGTACTTATAAGCGGGACCCTTTAATAAAAATGCCCTTCTGGGGTTGGGGGAACGGGATCTAGCCTAGGTGCGAATTTCTTAATGGTCTCTGGATTGGTTCCTCTTGCCTTTTTCATTTGTTTTTCGGTTTATAATTTCTGTATAATAAACAACGATGTAATAATCAATGTAATAATAAATTTATAATTTCTGTAATAAATAATAGTGCAATATTAAATGTAATAAATTTAATAATAAATGTAATAATTATATAAAAAAAAATAATAGAATCTGTATGTATAGAACAAGGAGATAGTTTTAAATTTGTGCGAATGTACTAATAAGCGGGTCCCTTTAATAAAAATGCCCTTCCAGTGTCGGGAGAACGGGATCTAACCTAGGTGCGAATTTCTTAATGGTCCTTGGACTGTTTTTCCTCTTGTTTTTGGTTAATTCGTTTTCCTATATCCACCCGAAGAGGATGCCAGTGGGCATCGAAACTGTTGTGGAAATAAACTCTGTCTATTAGAGTGGGTTTATATTACCATATTTTACGCCTCATAAGACGCTACAAGTGGTAAGACGCACCCTATATTTAGCAAAGAATATTTAGGCAAAAAATATTTCGAAGATTTATCAGCCTGACAAAAAATATATTCCCATAACTTTACTAAAAGAACATTAAACAAAACAATAACATATGAGCCCTCAAGGGATTTTTGGAGACGTTTTTCAGGAAAAAAGTAGCGTTTTATGAGGCGTAAAATACGGTATCATATTTTGACCTTCACGTAGAAAAAAGTGAAGTTTTTTGCATTTATTCCAGCAAGAAGGAAAAGTACCAGATGAGAGACAAAGACGAAAGAGTTTACCTTGGCACGGTGTCAACACTGCACCACAGTTTTTAAAAACAACAGGAGGAACACCATCGGGACCGTACGCCTTTCTAGAGTTGAGCCCAGATAGGGCAGAAAGAACATCTTTGGAAGAGATTCTAATTTCAGACATAATAAAGTCAGAGGGAGGAGAAGATGGAGGAACAGCACCGGAATCGTCCAGAGTTGAGTTAGAAGCGAAAGTTTGAGCGAAGAGTTCAGCTTTGTTAGGAGAAGAGACGGCAACTGTGCCGTCGGAATGAAAAAGAGGAGGGAAAGAAGAGGAAGTAAAGTTGTTGAAAAAAATTAGAATTGGATAGGTTTTCACATTTTTGTCGGATGAAGGAATTTTTCGCGAGTCGAAAAACAGATTTTGCACGATTCCGGCAGAAATACCTAAAGCTGAGCGAGAGTCAGGAGTTGGATGGCGACGGTACCTTCTGAAAGACTCCTCTCTGTTTGCAGATAGCGTTAGAAGAAGTAAAGTTAAAACAAGGTTTTTCAGCATTAGTAGTAGGAATAGAATATAGAATGTACGCCTCCATGCCCGAGAGAATCACCTCAGCGCACTCGGAAGGGCCCCGGCTACGGAAGCAGTAATCATTCCATTGGAAATCACAGAAGTACTGCCTAAGGGCCCCCCAATCAGCAGCGCTAAAGTGCCAAAGGTGCCTCCTTTGGAAAGATCCAAAAGCCGGATTGGAGCGATACGTGTTATTTTATTTTATTTGATTGGGTTCAGAATCCCAGCTGAGCCCTAAACGGCCAAGCTCTGAGGGGCCACTGCAACCTACAGCCCAAGTTAAGCTAGACTAAAAAAACTTACAGACTTGAAGAACCTATTAGGTCCTACCTCAGGGTTGCTGACTCGATGTGGGCCTACCTTAGGCCTCAGTTGCATAAAATTAAGATAAAAAACAAACGGGGCACTATTTATGGTCTTCTTTCTAAACCTTGCAACAACACACAACCTGCACCATTGCACGATGTAACAATCTTGTATCTAAACAACCAAACTGAATTGCAAGAGAGCTCTCTATAAGACCACGCCCTGTAAGTGCGGCATTCAACAAACGAGTAGAAAGGACGTGCCAGTGCCCCAAAAAATTATGCCACAAGAGTGCCCAAACAATGATGCCACAAGAGCCCAAAACTGCTAGCTCTAAATTAAGTGAATTTTTCACTAACCTTGCAATTATGAGATGGATATATATGCGCCTTAACTTAATATATACAAGCAATGCTGCATCAATCAGCTTAGTCATCATATCGCCTTGGGACAACAATGGCTCTACCTCTTCTAGATTTTCTAACATTAATAGGACAGGAAACAGATATAAGATTGTGGTCGGAGGAGCCCAACGGAGAAAAAAGTTTAAGAAGTAAGAAGAGTAGTAAGAAGAAGGGTGAGAGGTAATAATTAAATCCAGAATGTTGGGCCTATCTCCAAGGCGATCGGGGATACAAGTAGGGTGATGTACAATCTGCTCTAGGTCATTTAGGATAGAAAAGTTTTAAACTAGTTCACCAGGGATGTTAGTGAAATGGGAGGAAAGCCAAAGGTGGTGGTGAGTATTGAAATATCCTAAAATGGAGATTTCAGCAAAGAGAGAGCGGGATAGAATGTATTCCAATTTGAAGCGAGGTAGTCAAAAAATTTTGGATAGTCAACAGAATTAGGAAAAAGGTAAACAGCGCAGATGTACGAGGGCCACTCAATATATTTTGCCCCACCTTTTTTCTTTCTTTCCAAGTTTCCTTGTAAGTTCCAGAAATTTTGTACACAAGTACAGTAGTTACATACGTTTTTTACAAGTTTTTATTTTTACACAGTCTCCATCCTTTTCTACAGCTTTCTTTCACCTCGAAACAAGGGCCTTTATTCCTTGCTGGTAAAAGTCCGCTGGGTTCCGTTGGAGCCACCTCTTAACCTCCTCAACAACCTCATCGTCACTCTGAAACTTTCTTCCACGAATAACATCCTTCATTGGCCCAAACAAATGGAAGTCTGAAGGTGCCAGATCCGGGCTGTATGGAGGGTGGGGTAACACAGTCAAGTGCATTTTTGTGATGGCCCCTCTTGTTTGCAAATTGTTGTGTAGTCTTGCGTTATCGTGCAAAAGAAGGACGTCTTCCAGTCTTCTCTCCGGTCGAACTCGCTTTATACGTCTCTGGAGTCTACCAGAATCACCCCTTTCATGTCGCAGAAGATGGTGGCCATAACCTTTCCTGCAGAGGGAGCTATTTTGAATTTTTTCTTGCGTGGGGAGTCTGTGTGATGCACTCCATGGATTGGCGTTTTGTTTTAGGTTCAAAGTGGTGTACCCAAGTCTCATCCCAAGTCACAATTCGTGAAAGGAAGTCATCCCCTTCTGTCTCGTATCGAACCAACGACTTGGAAGCAATTTCTTTTCTTTGGGCTTTGTGATCTTCAATCAGTTCGCGAGGAACAAACCGTGAACACACTTTTGAGTATCCCAGTTGTGAATTATCGTATTCACACTTCCTTCACTAATTCCTAGCTCCAGTGATAGCTCCTTGTATGTGACGTGCCGATTTGATCGAATGATGCTGTTAACACGTTGCACAGTGAGATGTCACAGCCGATGCCGCGCGACCGCTGCGTGGCTCATCATCGAGGCTGGCTCTCCCTCTCTCCGATGATCTCACACGTTTAGAACACCGTCCAACTGTGCTTCGATCAACAACAGCATCTCCGTAAACGTTTTGTAGACGTTTGTGAATATTTCCAACTGTTTCCTTCTCTGCGGTTAAAAACTCGATAACAGCTCTCTGTTTACGACGCACATCACTGTCAGACGCCATTTTCGAAACTGCGTTAACCATCGGTTTTATACAAGGGCGTTTAAAAGCGATTTTATACAAGGAAGGAGGTTCAAACTGGAAAAATCCGGTTATGTGAAGCGCAGAAAGTTCAAACCTACCTCAAAAGACATTTCAGCCCCGTGGCCTATTATTCAGCTAAGAAAAAGGGTGGGGCAAAATATATTGAGTGCCCCTAGTATTTAGTTTGGGATTGACGTGTAAGCCGTAGCCAGAGGGTATAGAATTCGGAAGATTCGAGTTCAGGAATACTAGAACAAGTTAGGTCAAAAGTGGGGACATTTATGGTCCCCCTCATCAGAGGACTCCGATGCTCTTGAAGTTGATGCCATTTTTTTTTAATTTTGAAAATATTATGTAGTGTCTGAAATACATGTGTATGTAGTGAGGAATAGGGAGAAGTGTGAGTTTGAGAACATGCTGGACTGCTCACAGGGTAGATGAGACACGGAAAAAGATCAGCTAGACGAGAAACGGGAGATCCAGCACTCCCTATCTTCTGTCTAACTTCCCCCCACGGAGTACTTCCCTGGTCGAATGATGTCTACAGTCTCCTCCTATATTTAGAAATATTTATCTAAAAATAATTAATATCTCCCTCTTGTCTTTGGGTCCTATGCCATGGCGTACTTGGCGTAATGGGTAATCCGGCCCTATGTACACTGTAGGGTGGATCACTTTTCACTTTTTTTTAAAAATTATAGCTGGTCAAAGTTTTTCCCATGATTTGGTTCAGTGGAAGTACACTGACACCATTTTTACCAAAATCGATCAATATTTAGGGGTCGCGCATCGACCTTGAAAATTTCAATTTTGGAAATTTGGCCAAATTGACAATTTTTTACTGAATAAAGATAAATCATCAAATGACCATATTTTCTGAATCCTCTCAGTGAAAGAAATCCTCTCAGATACTTACCAAGTTGATAGGACAAGTGGTTTAGAAGTTATACTCACCTTGAGATAGCATTAAAATTTAAAATACCGTATTTGTCCCCGTACCTCCATATGCTGTCTGCCATTGTCTGCTTTTTAGGATAAGATAAAACGAATAAGGAAAGATCAAATGTATTTTGTATTAAAACGGTTTACCGATATCACTAAAGGTACTTACTCCGGTGCCCCTAACTAGGTTCAAAAACTGTATGAATCGTGGTTAGAACACACGTCATCTTAAGGCGTGCGCCATGTACTCTCTCTGCTAACTCCCTTTCCCTCTGCGCTACGTCATCTTGGCAAGTGACGACTTCTCGAAGTCACCGAGTTCTTTCCGGCTCTTTTCCACGAGCTGAAGAAGACCCTGCAGCTGTGACTCGTCTTTTGTGACAGTGTTCGCGTAATCTTCTATCAGTTTTATCCCTCTCTCTGTCACGTCGTTGGTAACTTTCAGATGCGAGATGACATTCTTCAGATCACAGTTCTTATCTTGATCCCACTTATTCACCGGCAGAGTGAGCCACGTAGACGCGCACACCTGCAGGCCTGTGAACATGAACCACGATGACTCATCGATCAGGTCCGGAAGGCGCGTCGTGTCATCAACCGAGACGTTGTCATACGTGAAGTCCTCGGGCACAGCGAGGCGGCACAGCTTCTTTGCCATCTCGTGCTTCAGAGTGTCTTCCACTTTGTCACTGCAGAGGGCGAAAACGACGGTCTGAGGCCTCAGATACCACAAGTGCCGCCTGATCACTGCCAGTGAAGCCTTTGCAATCTCGCGATCCACAGCCCTGTACTGCAGAAGACGCTGGTACAACACAAGGTCATTCAGCGGGGCATCAGCTGCGACAGGAGCCGCCAGCCAGGCAGGTGCGTAGAGGAGTGCAGTAAATAGTACCACTCTCTGAAGTTTCTGTACCAGCTCGTCGTCGAACTCCAGCTGACCGCTGAACATCAGGAGCTTCGTGTAGTAGATGATCTGAAACGAATACGCACTGTGATGTATAAATACCGATACCACTCCATATAAGTTTGTTTAATGGTAAATTATTTATCTTATTTTTTTCTGGTAGGGACTTCAAATGGCTGTTTGCAGAAGGCAATACAATATTTAACTTCTAATTCAAAATACCAACCTTGGCCATCCACCTCGCATGATGGTAGGCTCCTGGGCGCATGAAGTGTGTGCCACGACGTGGCTGGGCCCCGAATACCAGGAGTGTAATCTCCGCCACTTCTCGGTAGTCTTCTCTGACAAGACCAGAAGCGGTGCCGAGGAACTTGACTGCCTCATCTCGGAGCTCCATCAGCCACGTCACCTCCGCCAAATGCTCGATCTCCAGCTCGCGATAAGTCGAGAGGTGGAGCTTGTCCCACCTAAAAGGGGAGTTATGAAAATATTGCATGAAAACGACTGAAGTTTCCCTTTTCGACTGCTATTAACATCATTAGTAGAGGACGCTGATATCTCAATTGCTCTGAAGGCAAAAAATCATTGGAGAAAACAAATGCGCCTTAGACTTGAAATTCACCTTCTCCTCAGATACTGGAACAAAGGTTCAGTTGGTGCTGTGGTTCTTCCAAACGCGGTGATGACCACTGCCCCCACGATGAGCTCCATAACGTGATGGCGACAGCCCAGCTGGAAGAGCGGTTTACCAAGCATGTTCTCCAGCCGGACCACCGCACCCTGCACCCTCCCCGTATTGGAGGAAGTTGTATCGAAGCACAGTCCAATCACGTTGTTCTCGCATCCCCAGTCTTTGAGAGCACGAAAGGTCGCCTGGGCCTGGGACAGACCGGTGCCGTCAGCAACAGTCGGAACGGCCAGCAACTTTCCTTCTGTGCATTGGGGAGTTCCGGAGATGAGAATCGCCTGGCGGTGCTCCAATGATCCAAGAGAGTCCTGAAACGTATGTCACTATGTCATACATGCCAATCCATTATCGTCCACTGGAATATGTCAATCCACTGTCGTCACTGGAACATGTTAATTCACTGTCGTCCACGGTGAGGGCAAAACTGACCTTGATTACTTTACCGTCCCAGTGGACGACAGCATGCCTCGGAGATACGAAGGATTTCTGCACAGCTGTCGACACTTCACAACGATGTGCCACTCTTCCACGGCGAGACGTGTCCTTCGAGATACTGAATTTGTCCAGGTCTGCGGGCGGATCTGCCGAACGTAGGACTGCCTTCCTGTCAGTAGTTTCCTGCTTGGCATAGAAGAAGTACTGGAGAACTTGATGGGTGGTTGGCAATTTGGCACCACCGATCGCGGAAGATGGCTGACCAATTAAGAAGACGTCCGTGGCTGACCTTAGAGAAGGTGGTGCTGTTGTTGCTGCTTTCTCTTTTCCAGAATAAGTAACTTTCAGAGTCTTCCCACTCCTGGTTGTTAACAGTTTATCCATTGTACTAAAGTCTAGACTTATCAAACAAGAATCAATTGACACAGTTGATCTGTAAAAAGCAAACTGTGATTAGTAAAAATATTGGTCATAGATATAGCGTGTGTGTGTAATTGGGATTTTAGGATGCGCCAGCTACTGATTACGTCCATAACGGGGGACAAATACGGTATTTTAAATTTTAATGTTATTTCTAGGTGAGTGTAACTTCTAAACCACTTGTCCGATCAACTTGGTAAGTATCTGAGAGGATTTCTTTCACTGAGAGGATTCAGAAAATATGATCATTTGATGATTTATCTTTATTCAGTAAAAAATTGTCAATTTGGCCAAATTTCCAAAATTGAAATTTTCAAGGTCGATGCGCGACCCCTAAAATTGATCGATTTTGGTAAAAATGGTGTCAGTGTACTTCCACTGAACCAAATCATGGGAAAAACTTTGACCAGCTATAATTTTTTAAAAAAAGTGTAAAGTGATCCACCCTAAATTTGTACAGTAAATATATTTCTCGCACAATCCTCGCTCGTACAATTTATACAGATTCTACGAAACATATATATATATATATATATATAAAGGGAGAAAGAGATACAAGAACAAGAGGAAACCTTAACGCCCTTTAGGTCCATTTGGGGAGGTTCCTGTTAATAAGTGTTTCATTTTTAACCTATTCTAGCAGCAGTAGAAAAATGGATAGAAAAGCATAAGGCTCTCTCCCGACCCTCCTCTCCCTACCCGCCACCCGGGGGTACGGAAAAAGGTTGAAAAAATACCTTGACCCTGGAAAAGTAGCCAAAAAAGTATTACAGGAAAGAGAAGAATATATATAAGCTCGCTTTACAATTACGTTATGTACACATAGAAATCGTACACTGGATAGCACCGCTGTATAAATTAACCAATAATATACTTGTGCCGATCGCACATCAATCACTTGGTATCGTCACAAAAACCTCGAACATATGGTTTCGATTTCATGCAAAATATTTACAGCTCTATTTACCGAGGTGTCGGTCCAACAAAGACCCAGTGACTCACTTCAAGCTAGCCTCAAAAGGTTTAAGAGTGAGGTAAAGGTTAAACTCACTATGTCTACACCCATGTACGCGCAAAGTCATCGCGTCGGCAAAGTGATGAAATGCTTCTACAGGAAAGCGGTGGAAACAGGAATTAAGAACAGAAATCAGGTTTTCCACACCATGCCCTCACCCATCACGTGCATTCAGCCACCCAAGAGAAAGAAGAAAAAAAGAGAAATCGTGACGGCAGAATCGCAGGTCCAACTTACTTAATCCATGACATGCATTTTTTTAAAAGTTTTTTATTTGTTTGTTATGAAATTATGTGTTTCTACAAAATGTTTTTCTCTCTTTTCTTAAATATATTAACCCATTAGATCCCATGAAGGATCTACCAAGCAAACTTTCAATATATCTTTATATTTTAATGAATAGATGCCAACTAAAGAGAAAATTGCAATTTCACCTATTTATATTTTTCCATTACAAAATTGGTTTGTGAAGCAGTGATGAGGTTATCATTATAAAATTAGTCAACTTGCGGAAGCGGTGGACGATAAGGGCAATGTATAAAAAAATTCTTTTGTCAGAACATTTGATTAGCATGTGAACACAGGTTTTTTTTATGGCCTTTGAAACAATTGATTTTTAATTCCGTTTTGATTTAAATGAAGTGCATCATGAATCTTTTAAAACTCGCATTGTTCGATACACTCGTTTTTCGATACAGCGACATCGTGCTCCCATTTTTTGTTAACTGATTCATGCAAAGTTGTAGATTTTGTTTAAATTCCATATACTGTAGTCGAAAAGCTTGAAAATCATCCAAAATCGGATGACAAACGCTGTACTCAGTTAATTGGTCAACAATTCAAACTTCCTTTGAGGTCTGTGCAGAAAAGCTTGAATAAACAGTCTGTATATTCGCTCTGAGTTCCTTTTACCAATAGAAATTGTTATAATTATACCTTTCTGTACACAATAGCCCCAGTGGCGGCTTTGATCCGCAGGACGAGATGTCTACACTTATAATTGAACGGATGATAAACAAATATATGCAACACAGACATCAACACGATCATGACACAAGAGAAGAAAGCAGTTTCCCGACTAACATTAATGTCCCCGCGGTGATATCGAATCACTCCGATTAAGAACAGAGGCTGAACAACTCTGAAAGAGAAAGAGAAGATGAAGAAGGACGGATGCATCAAGAAATTGTGCAAGTTTCTTTTCGTTATAGGCCTACTATTTTGCCTCTGAAATGATCGTTAATTAAGACCACAACCAGCCTTATGTAAAGATAGTGAGCCTCTTTTCTGGTAATGCTCTCAAGATTGATATGATGAACTTAACAACTGTAATGAAAATATGATAATAAAAACCCACTCTAATAGACGGGATCTAACCTAGGTGCGAATTTCTTAATGGTCTCTGGATTGTTTCCTTCTCGCCTTTTTCATTCGTTTTTCGGTTTATAATTTCTGTATAATAAACAACAATGTAATAATAAATTTATAATTTCTGTAATAAATACTAATGCAATATTAAATGTAATAAATTTAATAATAAATGTAATAATTATGAAAAAAAATAATAGAATCTGTATGTATAGATCAAGGCGATAGTTTTAAATTTGTGCGAATGTACTTATAAGCGGGTCCCTTTAATAAAAATGCCCTTCCGGTGTCGGGAGAACGGGATCTAACCTAGATGCGAATTTCTTAATGGTCCCTGGACTGTTTTCCCTATTGTGTTTGGTTCATTCGTTTTTCCGTATCCACCCGAAGAGGATGCCAGTGGGCATCGAAACTGTCGTGGAAATAAACTCGGTCTATTAGAGTGGGTTTTTATTATCATATTTTGACCTTCGCGTAGAAAAGTGAAGTTTTTTGCATTTATTAACTGTAATCAAAGCTGGCCTATCATTAGTCAAGTCCGCGATCTCATACTAACAAGTAAATATCTTCATACAACAGATTTTCAACACAAATTTTTAAGCTACGATTACATTTACTTTAACCTAACGAGTAATTTAAATTTTAAATTTACTGCAATGGATTTTTCTCGATTTCACTAAAGTGTATGAATTTTTTTATAGACGTGCAAAACTACAATACCGGTTAATCTGTACACTTTGGTATTAATACCGAAACCTTAATATATATATATATATATATATATATATATATATATATATATATAAACCCATATTTTATTACTGTACCCTAAAACTGACTAAGCTTTTGGGTAAATGCATATAGACCTAGATCCATATAATGCTGATTTATAAGACAGCGACGTACCTGCAAACGCATTCTCCTAGGAATCCTAAGATACCATAAAACAAATAGGACAATCCGAAGGTACGGAACAGGACTCGAACGTAACTCGGTTTTCGCCCCGCTGCTCTGGAGAAACTCAACTCATCTTCCCAGTTCCTGGAATGGTAAAGTGTATCAAAACGATGTTTCGTCTTCTAACGGCTTATATTTCCTAAGAACTACTACTACTACTACGTCGTAGCTATGTTGTAGCGCCATTTCCCGAAAGATCAACGAAGTTCAACGACATTGCACGCATCTGAGGTGTAGTTGGATGGGTGACTGTCTTCTGCGTTCAGATCATGTTATAATGTTATAATGTTTCAGATCAACAAAGACCCTAGAATACACTCATGGCTGGTCTACCTAACTGTAGTTGTAGTTGTGTATTGCGCATGTCCTCCGTGGTGGTGGAGGGGACCAATAATTTTACGTGTATATATATTGCCCGCGAAAAGTATCTGCCACCCATCCCTAAAATATGTCTTTTAAACTTTTATCACCATTAATTCATATGCAAACCTACCTTCTAGTATTTTGTCATCTCTCCTTTCACCATTTTTACTTCTTTTATGCGATCAGGCATTGATAGAGCAAGTTTTTTATGGTATTCTGGAGTTATTTTTCTGCACCACAGTGGTTTCAGGGCTTCTTCCAATTTTGGGAGCGAACCGGTATCCTACGATATCTGCACGAAAATTAAAGAATGACAATCCTGAACTTCTTAGAGACGTCTCCATTCGTACCATTCAAGAACGTCTCCAAAAGGACCTAAAACTGCCAGTAAGGCGTCCAGCCCGAAAAACGTCGTTAACGGCACGTATGAAAAAAACGGAGTGAATTTTGTAAGTATGAAAATTGGACACCAGAACAATGGAAAGAAATTATGTTTAGCGAAGAATCTATCTTCAAAACATTCTCAACTAAGCCTGGATTTGTTAGAAGACCAGCAGGAAGTAACAGGATGGACCCCAAATACACTGTAAAAACTGTGAAGCTCCCCCCTCCCCCGGTGTTATGGTTTAGGGGTGTTTTCTGCTTATGGTCGCGGAGGTTTGTATTTTTTGCCACATAACATAACAATGAATGCAAAAATGTACATAAATGTACCGAACAACCATTTACTGACTGACATTCATGAACATTCACGCTAGTGCATGGTTTCAACATGATGGGGCCCCATGTCACAGGGCTAAAAGTCTCTCTTTGTGGCTTAAAAACAAAAAAGTGAAAGTGTTAGACTGGCCTGGTAATAGCCCAGACCTGAATCCCATAGAGAGTATGTGGACAATAATAAAAAATAAGCTTCAAGATAGAGATACCAGTTCGCTCCCAAAATTGGAAGAAGCCCTGAAATCACTGTGGTGCATAGAAATAACTCCAGAATACTGTGAAAAACTTGTTCTGTCGATGCCTGACCGCATAAAAGAAGTAAAAAGGGTGAAAGGAGAGATGACAAAATACTAGAAGGTAGGTCTGCATGAATTAATGGTGATAAAAGTTTAAAAAACATATTTTAGGGATAAGTGGCATACATATATATATTATATATATATCTGACTACGAATCCATCGGCCTTGGGATCGAGACCCGGTGACGGCAGGAGGCGTGCAGCAAAACCCAGTTGTTCATTCTTCCACACAATAAAAAACCAAGGTATATCCTCTATATATACTGTATATTATCCTACTCAATGTCATTCCCATTTCAGTCTGCGACCAAGAGTGGGAAAGCCGAGAGGGAGAATATTAAAAGAGGCATTTTCAAATCGTTCTATTCCCAATTCATAGGCACAGAGCAGCTGACGTTATTTATTTTGATTAAAAATGCGTTCGATACAGTTCCGCATAGAAGATTAATTGCGAAGGTTAAAGCGCAAGGTATACGCGGTCAGTAGCTAACTGGTTAGAGGAATGGCTTCGTGCCAGGAAACAGAGGATCGTTGTTAATGGTAGGAAATCGGGGTGGTTGGATGTAGGTAGCGGTGTTCCTTAGGGTTCAGTGTTAGGCCCATTGCTATTCGTAATCTACATTAACGACATAGATGCAGGCTTGACCAGTAATTTGTCAAAATTCGCGGACGATACTAAAATAGGCGGTAAAGTTTTTAACGTGGACGATAGAAATAGGCTCCAAGACGATGTAAATAGGATTACGGAGTGGACGGATAAGTGGCAGATGCAATTTAACGTAGACAAATGCAACGTTTTGCATATAGGTTCTTGTAACAACAATTACATGTACACGATGGATGATAGACAGCTAGCGAGCGTTGACGAGGAAGTAGATTTAGGCGTACGCGTATCTAAGGATTTAAAAGTTAGGAACCAGTGCCTGTTAGGCTTCATAGCGCTTAATTTCAAATTTAAATCGAAGAATATTACATTGCCCCTTTAAAAGTCCCTAGTCAGGCCTCAGAATATGCCCTTCAGTTTTGGTGCCCGTATTTGCGTGAGGATATTTGATAGGTTGGAAAGGGTTCAGCAACGCGCCACGAAACTAATTCCGTCACTACGCAACAAGTCTTACGAAGATAGGATTAAAGCGTTAGACTTGTATTCACTCGAAACTAGGCGATTAATGGGTAAGCTTATTGAAGTTTTCAAAATCGTTAATAAAATCGATAACATAAATTTTGACATTGTTCATTTTCGATAATTAATAGCAATACTCGTAATAACAGATTTAAATTCCGTGGCAGACGTTTCATTACTAGCATCGCTAAAAACATTTTTACGTTTAAAGTAATTGATAAATGGAATAATCTTCCAGCGTCCGTCGTGAACTCTACCAGCGTTAATAAGTTTAAAAACCGTTTCGATAGGCATTTTAAAAATATTAACGTCGTTTAAAATAATAAAACAATTAGAAACAGGAGCTCTGGGGGTAATGGTCGAGTTTGAGTCTGTTGACGATTAATGCCAGCTTGTGATACGCCAGCAATAAAATTATATTAAAAAAAAATTAGACTAACACGAACTTAGATGTAGCTCGTAGCGTAAACTAACCCACTTTTTGTTATACTCTTCATACTTTTTTTTCTTGTTCTTTTCTTATCTTCTCTTTACTTGCATGTCTGTAGTTTGCATAGCATGACAGTGTCTGAGTTAAAACTGTGTTTGCATGGTTTGTAGGCCTTCTTATTTTACTTCTTTTCATCTTTCACCCCTTTTCTATTCTCTTCGACTATTTTTCCGACTTGTCGGCAGTGGCCGGCGGATGATGATGGTGAGTCTCTTTCTTTCTTTCTGAATAAATATTAACCCAGGAATGATAGGTTTTGCTACTTACTTAACCCATCATTCTCTTCTTTTAGCCCCCTACCCTCTTCTTTCTCTCGGGCTAACCTTAGAGTGGATCTTAGGGTCTTTGTTAGCCTTAGCTTCTGTAGATCTGTAGATCAAAAGCTTTTGAATTTTCAATAAATTATTACTGCCGTACGGGCTAACATGGCTAAAACATGGCCAATCCGGACAGCCCGTGTTGACATCACAGACTCCATAGACGAGTTTGGTAAAGATGCTAATGATAGTACGATATTTATGGTGCATGTTGGGACAAACGATGTTGAAATTTCCAGGTCAGAGGAGCTTATCGAGAAATACAAGTGGCTGATGCGGACTCTAAAGGATAGGACTAATAAATTAGTTTTTTCAGTAATTCTCCCAAGAATAGCAGGATCCAACAACTTTTTCAGCAGAGCTACCTACGGTGGCAAAGTCCCTTTGCCAACAGGAAAATGTTGAATTCGTTGATCCGTGGAGTCATTTTTATAATAAAAAGGATTTATCTTTGCGTGATGGTCTCCATCTAAATGGCGTGGCAGCAGCTTGTCTTGATAGACTATTGCATGGCTCTGCGATGGCTTTTCAGGCAAACAATGGCGTAACTCCTATGAAAGCGAACAGCCTAACATAAATTTTCCTCGAGATTCTACTGCGATCCTCAAGATTTTATAAGTGTATTTTACTGTATATTAATGCTCGAAGTTTAAGATTTAAATTTGATGAGCTATTAACTATTGTCCTTGACCAAAAATTTGAGGTTGTAGCAATTACTGAATCCTGATTAAATACAGAGAGTAGAGATTTCCTCGGAGAATATTGTATCCCAGGTTATGAGATGTTTAACAATGATACGTTCGGTCACACATAAAACTCGTAATTGAAAACATTGCAGATATTGATAATATAAACGCGACGTTTGCTGAAATCAAAGACAACTCACGAAAGAAATTAATTATAGGTTTAGTATACAGGCCTCCCTCTCAGGCTGTCGATAGTGATAACTGGCTTCAGGAATTAATTTTTGATGTAAGTAGTGAGCATTATACGATAATTATGAGAGATCTTAATTTACCTTGCAGGGATTCGGGTGGTCCTTTACAGTCTAATTCCGGTCACTGACTGTACGAGAGTTTGCTCGAAAGTTCACTGTTTCAAATGGTCAAGGAACCCACTAAAGAACACAATATTCTAGATTTAGTTTTAAGTATAGACCTAGACTTAATTGATAATATATTTGTAGGAGACTACTACTCCACCAGTGATCATAGAGCGAGTCAACACTGCGGCGAAGAGAGAGGAATTAAAGACAGACAGTAAGAGGTGGGGAATTAATGAGACGAAAAGCCTTTGATTTCACCCAGTCCCAGAGAAACTGTTTAGAGAAACACGTTTAATTTATTTTTCTTTTATAAACACCAAGAATTTTTAGAGAATCAAAATTTTCTCTGAAACTTAATATTTTGTTTTTCTAATAATACCATAATTGTTAATTTTTTTATGTAGAAAGGAAAAGCCAAAAGCCCGCAAAAATGGCCCCTCCATATAAGAAGGCGAAAGATGAAATCGAGGTTTCTAAGGTTTAACGATGCCATTTTTTTAAAATATAAATTTTGGAAACTCTGTATAATGTGTAAGATGTATATACTGTATGTGTAGTGAAGAATAAGGAGAGAAGTGTGTGTTTGAGAGCATGCTGGACTGTTCACAGGGTAGATGAGAGACGGAAAAAGATCAGCTAAGGAGGACAGTGACAGGAGAAACGGGAGTTCCAGCACTCCCTGTCTTCTGCCTAACATCCCCCCACGGATTACTTCCCTGTTCGACTGGTGTCTACAATCTCCTCTGTTGTATAGTTTATGTTCGTTCAATCATTTAATTTGATTTTCAGATTTATTTGGGTTCGGTTTACCGAGATTTGTTAGGTTATGTAAATTTATTTTCTTTGTTTAAAATTGGTTTTGTTTTCATTTCATTTCATTTTATAACCTAACTAACCTAACCTAACAAATCTGGGTAAACCGAAACCAAATGAATCTGAAAATCAAATTAAATGATTTAATGAGCAGAAACTATACAATTACCCTATAATTTTTGTGTTTGGAGGCAATTCACTAGTTTAAAAATAATAAAGCTTATCATTATCATTATCAATAAGAATAAAATTATTGGAAATTTAATTTAGTTACGCATCAGAACTTCATTTTCTTTGGAATAAATAATAAAAGAAAAGAAAACAATGCTTTTAGGGGTGAACAATAATAAAAATTGTCTTCTCACGAAACATTTTTGAAAATAAATAAATAAATAAACAACACTAACTTACTAGGTAAAAATGGCCTCATTAACTCATCTTTGGAACTAGTCTAACGACTGCAGCATACCAGTGTTTTACTTCCTCCCCATTTTGTACAGGGTGTTCGAAAAGTCCCGTCACCTACAAAATGTACATATTGTAATACCAATTTTATTTTTGTGTGATTAATTGTATTTATATGTGGTAAGTTTAAGAAACAAGTCACTAGCAGCAATTACTTTAATTGCAGTAAATACAGTTACTACTCAAGAATGTCTGTATAGCTTAATTCATTAACAAATGACGGGCGGTATGGTTTCATGCCGAGATCTTTTATTATGTGATCTCACATTGTGGATATGAGGACTGTTCTTGTGATCGTTTCCGAAGCGATTTTTTTTCCATGAACGAGCCACCGATGGAATCACACCTTCACATTTTTTTGCTCGCGTTGTTGGTCTTCCCGACCGTGGTCTGTCTTTGATGGAGCCAGTTTGAAACAGCTTTTTCTCCAAGCGTAATACCGTCTTGTTTGGTGGTGCAGCCTTATTGAATCTTGTGTTGAAATCATTCTGGATATCATGCATCGTTTTGCCAGTATGTGACCTTTCATGAGCCCATGTGCTCATCATTATCCTTTCCTCCAGAGTGTAAGTGGACTTATGGAAAAACTATACGCGCTCACAACATGGTATCATATGTGGTACATTTATTTCATAATTAAATATAAATTATTAATTAATTGAATTAAATATCTATACAAAATTGCCTCGGGATTGGCGACATAGCCTATTGGGAATGAAATAATTGAATTGCCATACGTACAAGGAACCTGTATGTATGAATCAGCCTCACATAGCAACAAGAAAACCCAATTTATTGTTTAGTCTACGAAGGAGTAGACCAAACAAAAATAATGCTAGTTCGGCAAATAATACACCAGAACCAAGGAACGGCTCTCAGGGCTGTTTATGTTACAGCGAAGCTTTAAACTGGGAGGATGTCTTTGTCCCCCCTCTAGTTCTGAGTGAATTCCTTATAATTTAAAACCTAATGACTAAAAAAGGATAGGCCTATTCCTTCAGGGGTTTATATAGTGACTGCCTATATTAATTACCTTAAGTAAATTCGTCGCGAAACTCGATCGTGGCGGCCCTACACCGAAGATGATCGTAACGCCCTACATCGAAGCAAACAAAGACCCAACAAAAATAAGGTGAGGCAAATTATTTTCATTCTAGTATACTGTACGTCGCGCAAATCCCGACGCTAGAATTACCGTAATCACTTAAATATAAAAAGGTCCTTTAAACACCTACATATTCATAACTCTCTAACGAAAAAGCATAGGGCTTTTGTCGGTAACCCTCCACTGAAATCTGCTGGAAATTTTCAGCGGATGAGGGCACAGGCAATCAACCCATAGCCCTATATAGTTTTTTCAAATGGTGGCCCGTTGTATGGGGAACTAACCCCTCTACAATTTACACTGACACACGTAGTGGCTAGGCTTAACTCAGTAGGCCTAACCCTAATTTCAACCGTAACCCCACTATAGTTTTCATATGGTGGCCTAAAACTGGGAACCGATTCCTTTACCTTTACACTAATCGAAAACAAAGGCTTGTTCATTTAACAGGCATAACTTATTTTAGGTCCTAAAAATAATAGGCCCGCAACATTAAGCCTATTTAATAGGTCCTACTCTTCAACTCAAAACTAAGCCTTGTTAATTTAACAGGCTTAACTCATTTGAGGTCCTATAAAATAATAGGCCCAAACATAAGCCTACTTGGTAGGCCCAACAAATAGGCCTATTTAGTAGGCCCACCTAACTTTACCTTACATAATAAGCCTACCTCTTAAAGTAGGCCTTACTCTTTACACTCAAGGCCTATCCTAACTAAAAACACTAATTTGTAATTGAACCTGTGGTGTAGGTTATAAAATTTATTTCAGCAATTTAACTTACTCATTAACATCACAAAATTCGACTCAGACCTGTAACATCACAAAATTCGACTCAGACCTGTAACATCACAAAATTCGACTCAGACCTGTAACATCACAAAATTTGACTCGAACTGTAACATCACAAAATTCGACTCGAACTGTAACATCACAAAATTCGACTCGAACTGTAACATCACAAAGACCTAAAGCAATTGCACGAATTCAAACCTACACCCACCTAACACCTATTCGTGACCCTATTCCAACCTATTCCGAAGTCCTATTTGACATATAGGCATACCAAGTCCTATTTGACATATAGGCCCAACCTATTTCGAAGTCCTATTTGACATATAGGCCCAACCTATTCGAAGTCCTATTTGACATATAGGCCCAACCTATTCCAAGTCCTATTTGACATATAGGCCCAACCTATTCTAAGTCCTATTTGACATATAGGCCCAA
The DNA here is from genome assembly GCA_023014485.1 of Bathynomus jamesi. Taxonomy (NCBI): domain Eukaryota; kingdom Metazoa; phylum Arthropoda; class Malacostraca; order Isopoda; family Cirolanidae; genus Bathynomus; species Bathynomus jamesi. The sequence continues at coordinate 89,646 of JAJOZX010009158.1, read as the reverse complement.
CCTATTACCTATTCGAAGTCCTATTTGACATATAGGCCCAACCTATTCTAAGTCCTATTTGACATATAGGCCCAACCTATTACCTATTCGAAGTCCTATTTGACATATAGGCCCAACCTATTACCTATTCGAAGTCCTATTTGACATATAGGCCCAACCTATTCTAAGTCCTATTTGACATATAGGCCCAACCTATTCCAAGTCCTATTTGACCAATATAGGCCCAACCTATTCCAATTCCTATTTGACCAATATAGGCCCAACCTATTCCAATTTGACATATAGGCATAAAACAGACAAGGCTTGATATAAGGGTCTCAAATGCAACGTTTGAGGATCTTTACTCAGCCAAATTGATTAACCAAACCCAAAACCCAAAAATAAAACCCTATAACAAATACACATTTACACACATACGTACGGTACAGTATATAAATATATACATACGACTTCAAACATCCAATTCTTCTTTTAAAAGAAGAATCACAACAGATTTCATCACCAAACACACACACATACACACACACACGTACGGTACAGTATATAAATATATACATACGACTCAAACATCCAATTCTTCTTTTAAAGGAAGAATCACAACAGATTTCATCAACAGACACATACATTCCTTGCAAACAGATTGGATTCCTTCAAAACCCCAAAACCTTCCAGACCTACCTGTAGGATACACAACATTTACTCATTCATAACTACGGGTATTGACTTCATTGGAGTGGTGAATCCAAGTTTTGAAGACCAACTGGATTCGGAGGAATGACACACACACACACACACACACCACTACTCTTTCATGTGTCTCAAACACAACAACCTGTCTAAACATAACCAAGGATCGGAGAGTAAAAGCTTTTATTGCTGCGCTCTGATTCTGTGCACATAATTTTGTGCCAAAAATTATATGGTTAGACAGTGACACGTACAAACAAACTACTCTACTCCAAAGGGCTGATGGCCTACCCTTGGCCATAGCCCAACAAATTCATCAAAGGGCTGATGGCCTACCTTGGCCATAGCCCAACAAATTCATCAAAGGGCTGATGGCCTACCCTTGGCCATAGCCCAACAAATTCATCAAAGGGCTTGGCCTACCTTGGCCATAGCCCAACAAATTCATCAAAGGGCTGGCCTACCTTGGCCATAGCCCAACAAATTCATCAAAGGGCTGATGGCCTACCCTTGGCCATAGCCCAACAAATTCATCAAAGGGCTTGGCCTACCTTGGCCATAGCCCAACAAATTCATCAAAGGGCTTGGCCTACCTTGGCCATAGCCCAACAAATTCATCAAAGGGCTGATGGCCTACCTTGGCCATAGCCCAACAAATTCATCAAAGGGCTGATGGCCTACCCTTGGCCATAGCCCAACAAATCATCAAAGGGCTTGGCCTACCTTGGCCATAGCCCAACAAATTCATCAAAGGGCTGATGGCCTACCCTTGGCCATAGCCCAACAAATCATCAAAGGGCTTGGCCTACCTTGGCCATAGCCCAACAAATCATCAAAGGGCTGATGGCCTACCTTGGCCATAGCCCAACAAATCATCAAAGGGCTGATGGCCTACCTTGGCCATAGCCCAACAAATTCATCAAAGGGCTGATGGCCTACCTTGGCCATAGCCCAACAAATTCATCAAAGGGCTGATGGCCTACCTTGGCCATAGCCCAACAAATCATCAAAGGGCTTGGCCTACCTTGGCCATAGCCCAACAAATTCATCAAAGGGCTGATGGCCTACCTTGGCCATAGCCCAACAAATTCATCAAAGGGCTTGGCCTACCTTGGCCATAGCCCAACAAATTCATCAAGGGCTGATGGCCTACCTTGGCCATAGCCCAACTATTCATCAAGGGCTGATGGCTCACGGCCATAGCCCAACAATTCATCAAGGGTCTTGTGGCCTCCTTGGCCAGAGACCAAACAACAAGGGTCTTGTGGCCTCCCTTGGCCAGAGACCAAACAACAAGGGTCTTGTGGCCTCCCTTGGCCAGAGACCAAACAACAAGGGTCTTGTGGCCTCCCTTGGCCAGAGACCAAACAACAAGGGTCTTGTGGCCTCCCTTGGCCAGAGACCAAACAACAAGGGTCTTGTGGCCTCCCTTGGCCAGAGACCAAACAAAAAGGGTCTTGTGGCCTCCCTTGGCCATAGGCCAAACAACAAAAAACAGTACAGGATTCAAAGCCCCAAGCCCTCCAGATCTACCTGTGGAGGAGTAAATTTACTCCACTAAAACTACGGGTATTGACTAGTCTGAAGTGGTAGGAGGTTTGAATACAGTACAAACTCTTTCTAATTCTCCTAAATTAAATGAACAAATAACAAAAGACAACAATGGGAACATTGAACCAAACAATTACACGAAAACACTTGGAATGCTTTGGTTTTTAAAACAGAATTCCGAACACGATGACACTCTTTGCACAAAGAGTTATAACTTAAATCCAAATGCCGATACAAAAAGACAAGTGCTTTCAGAATCATCCAAAATTTTCGACCCCATTGGATTATATTTACCAGCAACCATAAGATCCAAAACCTTTTGCAAGACTTATGGAAAAAGAAAATTGATTGGGATGAACCACTTTCAGTGGAAGACCAACTTCATTGGAAAAAATTAGCCACAGACTTGAACAAAGTTCAAGACATCTACGTACCAAGATGTGCTGGCTACAGATTGAAATCTCAAACACTACACATTTTTACAGATGCCAGCACACAAGCTTACGGGTGTTGTGCCTATTTAACAAGTGAAAATGAAAGTAACTTGGTTTATTCAAAGGCAAAAGTGGCACCCTTAAACCAAAAGAAAACTGTACCACAACTTGAATTATTAGCTGTCTCATTGGGAGTTAAAACAGCAACTTTCTTTCACAAGTGTATAAAGAAGTTGACATAACAAACATTTACTTAAGAACAGACAGTCAAATTTGTCTAACATGGGTGACCAACACAGAACAACTTCTTGCAAAAACATATTTGTGAAAAACAGACTAACAGAAATCAAAACTGCAAACACAAACCTTGGTATCAAATTTAGGTACATAAAAACAGAGAGAATCCTGCAGACTTTTTGACAAGAGGGCTCTCTTACAAGCTGTTGAAAACAAATAAAATCTGGTATGAAGGGCCCGAATGGCTAACATGTGAGGATCTTTGGCCAGCCAAAGTAGTTAACCTCACACTCAACTCTACGACAACTGAAAAGATCACTGAGGACAAACCTATATTTGACTACAAACATTATTCAGACATCAACAAACTCTTGAGAATTACAGGCTATTGCTGCAAGTTTGTCAATAGCTACCTTCTCAAACACTGTCCTCAGAAAGCCTTTTCTAACAACAGAAACTGCAACAAAATACTGGCTCAAACAGATACAAGCTTCAGAATTTGACAAGGAGTTGAAGTATCTTAGGTCCAGTAGCACATTAAACAAAGGTATTCCTTCACTTGTCATGGATCTAAATCTGTACCTGGATACAGAGGGTCTGATAAGGTGTAAAGGAAGGCTTAACAAGTCAACTTTGACTTACAACTCTAAGCACCCAATTCTTCTTCCAAGGAGAAATCACTTCACAAAACTCATCATCAGGGATACCCAAACAAAATACACCACATGGGAGTCCCACAAACCCTGACAGAGCTGAGAAAGACTTACTGGCTACCAAAGGGTAGAACTGAAACAAAGAAAATTTTAAACACATGCATTCCTTGTAAACGTATCCATTCACGACCCTTTAAGACCCCAAGCCCTCCAGACCTACCTGTGGAACGAGTAACATTTACTCGGCCATTTGAAACCACGGGTATTGACTACACTGGAGCGGTAAATGTGAGTTTTGGAGACAAAATGGATTCAAAGGAATACAAAGTGTACATTGTACTCTTCACCTGTGCTGCCACACGTGCCATATGTCTAGACATAGTAGAAGATCTGACAGCAGAAGCTTTTATTGCTGCTTTGAGACGATTTTGTGCACACAATTCTGTACCCAAAACTATATGGTCAGACAATGCCACATACTTCAAATCTGGTGAAAGAATTATTCATCAGATTTGTGACAGTGAAACAGTACAAACTCATTTAACCAAACACAACATAACCTGGAAGTACATTCCTGTTAATACACCATGGTATGGTTCAATTTGGGAAAGAAACATACAAACTGTAAAGAACTGCCTTAAAAAGACTATTGGGACAAAACATCTACAACTTTTTGAACTCATGACTATTCTGTCAGAAATTGAAAATGTTGTCAACAACAGACCATTAACTTATGTGGGAGATGGTATTAATGAGCCAGAACCTCTCACACCAAACCACCTAATTAAGGGAGAAACAGTAAACATGTTACCAGAATCTGAACATAACAGTACAGAGGATCCAGATTGGGAAATAGGACACAAAGAACTCAACACAAAATACCAACATTTGACACAAATCAAGACTCAATTTATAACAATGGAGAGAAGAATACTTAACAAGTCTCAGAGAAAGACATAAACAATTAACAAAACAAAGTTGGAATGATTCAGTCAAAATTGGGACATTGTGTTGATACATGACAAGACACCACAACATTGGTCAATGGGAAAAGTCTTGGAACTCAAAACTGGTGAAGACGAAGTTACCAGGGTTGTAAAACTGAAAACAGCAACTGGTGAGACCACCAGAGATATCACATTACTATATCCTTTGGAGTGTGGGGCTAAATTAGAACCATTACCCCAAAGGATGGATCAGGATACTATTGGGGAGGAATCTCTCAATGTGCCTGATGTAACTCAGACTAAACCAGACAGGCCTCAAAGAAAGACTGCTTTGAAAGCCAGAAAACTTTTACAAGAAAAAATTAAGACTGGTGACTTATAAAACTTACACAAACTGAGCAAAGTTAAAATGCTTAATAACTTTACTTTAATCCCATAAATTTCCTATACCTAAAGGGAGTCAAACTGATTGACATAACTTTAACTAAACTTGAGAAGTTGGCCTCTTGAACTTTCATATTTGAATAGGTCTTGAGTAACCTCTCTCTCCCTAAATTTCTACTTCATTCTTTTCAATCCATTTCACATGGTTTAAAACACAGTTTATCAAAAAATTTTGATCTATAACATACAAATTTTTCTCCGGCCCCCCCCCCAGTATATGGAAAAACTATACGCGCTCACAACATGGTATCATATGTGGTACATTTATTTCATAATTAAATATAAATTATTAATTAATTGAATTAAATATCTATACAAAATTGCCTCGGGATTGGCGACATAGCCTATTGGGAATGAAATAATTGAATTGCCATACGTACAAGGAACCTGTATGTATGAATCAGCCTCACATAGCAACAAGAAAACCCAATTTATTGTTTAGTCTACGAAGGAGTAGACCAAACAAAAATAATGCTAGTTCGGCAAATAATACACCAGAACCAAGGAACGGCTCTCAGGCTGTTTATGTTACAGCGAAGCTTTAAACTGGGAGGATGTCTTTGTCCCCCCTCTAGTTCTGAGTGAATTCCTTATAATTTAAAACCTAATGACTAAAAAAGGATAGGCCTATTCCTTCAGGGGTTTATATAGTGACTGCCTATATTAATTACCTTAAGTAAATTCGTCGCGAAACTCGATCGTGGCGGCCCTACACCGAAGATGATCGTAACGCCCTACATCGAAGCAAAACAAAGACCCAACAAAAAATAGGTGAGGCAAATTATTTTCATTCTAGTATACTGTACGTCGCGCAAATCCCGACGCTAGAATTACCGTAATCACTTAAATATAAAAAGGTCCTTTAAACACCTACATATTCATAACTCTCTAACGAAAAAGCATAGGGCTTTTGTCGGTAACCCTCCACTGAAATCTGCTGGAAATTTTCAGCGGATGAGGGCACAGGCAATCAACCCATAGCCCTATATAGTTTTTTCAAAGGACTGGTCTGCCATTGTTTACACAACTCTAATACCTGGAAAAGAAAAAAATGTCAATGAATCACATATAAATTCAATTAATCACACAAAAATAAAATTGGTATTACAATATGTATATTTTGTAGGGGGTGACGGGACTTTTCGAACGCCGTGTACATTTCAAAATACTCCCAACTCCAATTTTTGAGAAGGAAAAAAAAACCCTGGCTAATGTCTAATGTCTGTAATGTTTACGAGTGTTTGAAACCTAATTGTTACGATGGGAAAGGAATAAAAGTAGGTTCTAATTTTTTTTTGTACAATATCTTCTTTCATCTACGAGTATAGCTATACTTTACCTATGTTTGTATTCCACGCTCCCATTATAACATCTACGTAATTTCATACAAAAAATTTCGAACAGAATCTTATTTATAATCCAGTAAGACCTTAAGATTTACCTTAAATGTTTAAACTCACGAGTCTAAGATTTTAAATGCAGCTTTGCAACTTTTGCCCGATTGGTCCTGACATAGCCAGATACACCCGGCTCATCTGGTACCGTCCTCAGCCAGGCATCTAGTCCTCTTTTGAATACTTCAGCTTTGACCCCTGTAACGTTTCTGAGGTCCTTTGGAAGCTGGTTAAAAAGTCTTGGCCCCCTGACAACCACCTAATTTCCTTCAGTGTTGAAGAGGTCTCTTGTTGGGCCTTTAATTTGGGAACACTACACATTCTGCCTTCCCTATTTTCCAGCGTTGTTTGGATGATAATTGGGTTTAGTTTGAGGCTTGGTTCCAGTTTTTCGATCATTTTCCATATGAAGATTATTTATGGTGTACCCCTCTCTTCTTCTTTCCAGGGAGTACAGATTTAGATTAAGTAGTCTTTCCCAGTAGTTGAGTTCTTTGCAGCCATCAGTCTTAGCTGTGAAATGTCTCAGAGTTTCTTCTAGTTTATTAGTTTCTTCCTTTTTATATGGGGACGTCAAGACTAAGCAGTATTCAAATTTTGGTATGATCAGTATTTTCAGCAGGGGAATCATTACTGCCTTGTCCCTTCTTCTGAACGTTCTTAGTACCTGTCCCGCGACTCTTTTTGCTTTATTTATCACTATCTGATTTTGTGTCTCGAATTTGGCATCATCGGTCATTATTACCCCCATATCGATCTCTTTCGTGCTTCCCTGAATTTCCTGGCTATCTCGAGCATAATATGCAGTCTGTTAAGTTCCTCATTTCTACCATATCTCAAGAGCTGAAATTTCTCAGTGTTAAATGTCATGTTGTTGTCTTCTGACCATTTATATATTTTGTTCGTGTCCTTCTGCAAGGCCTCCACCTCATTTGCATCGCTGATTTTTCTCTTGATCTTTGTATCGTCTGCTAAGGATGTTACTATACTGTTGCTGTTTACGCCACTGTCTATGTCTGTTAGCATGATAATGAACAGGAGTGGGGCCAGTACTGTACCTTGTGGTACTGAGCTGCGTACTTCTGATTCTGATGATGATATCCCTTCAATTTTGACGACCTGTAGACGTTCTCTGAGGAAGTTGTAGATCCATTTTCCCACTTTGCCTATATTCCCAAATGTTCCATTTTATGTGTTATTATACCATGGTCACATTTATCGAAAGCATTAGCGAAATCTGTGTATATACCACCATAGTTTTCATTGCCTTCCAGTGTATCTAGGATATTGTTATAGTGCTATATAAGTTGTGATAGGCATGATCTTCCTGATCGGAATCCGTACTGATTTTCATTGAATCTTTCCAGTGTCTCCAAGAAGTCATAGATTTTCTCTCCAACTATTCTTTCAAATACTTTGGTGAGGTGGGATGTCAATGACACTGGTCTACAGTTCTTTGCTTGAATGTGTGATCTGATTGCTTCCCAATTTATAGTCTTGGAGTTTAAGTTAAAAGCCCCAAATTTGCTTCTTTCTTCAGTATGTGTATTGTCTTTTATTGTTGTCGCCATATTTGTTGATATCTCAATTATGTTGTGGTCTGAGATAATAGTTGGAGTTATTTTTATATCAGCAATCAAGTTCGTGTTATTCGTGAATACCAGATCTAGGCAGTTATTTTTTCTGGTATTTTCTGTTAGCTCGTTTGTGAGAGCCATCAACATTTTTGCTTCCTCCTGGTCTTCTCTTGCGCCCCCTTTGACCTGGTGTATATATATATTCCTATCCACCTCTTTGTATTTTATAAATGGGAAAGTAAAGTCTTCACAGAGCATTATATTGGGGGATGGAGGGTTTAGGCCTTTATTAGGTTTCTGATATCATCAATGGCATCCGAGAATTTTTCGGTTGGAGTGTTTGGAGGTCTACAGATGACATCAGTATCACGTTTAGTTTTCTATTTTCACTGCTAGGAGTTCCACAAAGCTGTTTGATTTACTTATTACCGTCTCTGTCATATGACCTTCATGTACATAAGAGGCGCTCCAGGCCACAAGCTACCAAGCGCGAAAATTTTAAGAAATGGAGAAAAATGCAGTTAAAGTTTGTCAAATTGCAAAATGCCATAACTTTTGAACCAATAACGATATTTGATTGATTTCGACCATACGTACAGATCCACAATCTGCTCCCTGAACTCACCCACGGAATAGAGGAAGGGTGGGGGAATATAGTGGTGTGTGTGTGTGTACATAACTCAATTCTGGACCCACTGGCGGTTGGCAGGTTGTAGTCCGGAGCGTCTCATGTATAACATAGGCACCTTTACGTCTCGCTGTTTTATCAGCTCTTAGTAAGTTGAAACCCTCTATATTTATCTCTTTCTTATCAATACAATGTTCGCAGTTTTCACAATTTCTTTGGCAATCTTTAGGATGAGTTTCTGTGAAGCATGCGATGCCCGCCCTTGTTTCGTCCATAAATCCTGTCAGGTACGAAACTTTGTTGAGTGAGTAGTTCGGTTTTATTCCTTGAATATTAGCCAGGACAATATTTATGTTCTTTGTTTTGCGTTGCCCTCTGTGCATTTTAAGTTCGTTTTCCTTCGGTATCGCTTGTTTAGTTGCCCTATAGTCACCCGAGAGAGATCCGTTTCCGCCTATACCTGTTCTGGTAGCTTCTTGCCAGGAAACGGTTTGGCTCGGGCGTTCCCATCTGTGTCAACTGCATGCACTGTATGACATTTAGCAGCCGTATTGTGTCTGCGATGTTGAAAAAAATTTGTTCGCTTTTGGTGTTCCTATTGTTATTCCTATTGTTATTGTTATTCCTATTGTCCTTTGGGTTCGTCGGGAGATGTTGATAGTAGCATTTTCTCCCATATTTGCGGGTTCCATATTTTGCGTAAGTCCTGCAAATGCCCGGGTGGTGGAATCTGCATTTGTCTTCGAATTTACAATGACCATTATTGTAGAAGAAATTGCATATTGGGGGATGTTCATATATACATTGTCTTCTCTTATATCTGAAATTATCTTTTACATAATATCTGCACCTTCCCCATATTTACTCGGGGCCTTTGTTTTTTGCTCCTTATTAGGGGACAGTTTCACTCTGTCCATAACAGTGTGATTGCGCGCTTGTCTTTTCCTATTGTTCTATGTCCTTCGTTGCCTTTATACTATCTGCTGCCTTTATACTATGTTACCTGTATATTTTCGACCTCGTTGTGTGACGGTATTTGATTTATTTCTACTTCGCTTTTCTTCGTTTCTTCTGTTTTTCTCTGTTCTTTATTCACACTTTCCTCTTTTACTTTCTCCTCATAGTCTCTTTCTGCTTTAAATACCGTAAGAGAGTTTATTTCGGTTATGCAGTTTTCGCAGAAAAACTTTATCCCATTAAGTTGCTTTGCGTTCATTATGAGAGAGATTTCTTCATCTTTCCATTCTAGGTATTTGAAATCGAAAAGCGACTGGCAGAGATCGCACCTCATCGCCTTTGCCTCATCTGTTGCATTGTTACAGACACCACAGAGTTGCAGGAATTTATTTACCATTGCCATGTTACTAATACTGTAGAAGGTAGCCGCTGGTGCACACAATTGACTCAAAAGGGTATTATGGGAGGTAATGGGTGGGGGTTGATTCAAACTGAATGAAGGAACGTATTCTCCGTTACTTCGGGGATGGGGGATGTGACACGCTGTATACTTCTCACTGATTGGTGCTCGCGAGTGTGGCCACGGGGATAATTGGGGGGGGGGGGCGGGTTAAGGGGTGTTGCAAAAAGATTTAGGAATTTTTCCTCCAGGATACACCCAACTTCGAAATACCTTAATATTTGATTATTTGACTTCCACCGGCATCTTCAACAGTTGACCAAAATTATTACACTACTCAAACCAAACAAAATTCCAACAGAACCAGCTTCCTATAGACCCATTACTTTATTATGCACACCTTCCAAAGTAACAGAAAGATTAATCTTACAAATCACCAATCTACACATACCACTATCGCCTACTCAACATGGATTCAGACCTCACCACTCAACCACGACATTACTCACTAACCTCACGCAGCATATCATGGATGGCATCAACTCCAGACGACCAGCTCAACGTACACTATTAGCAACAATAGACATTAGTAAAGTATTTGATACTATCCCACGCTTCCCTCTCAAACAAAATACTCAACACAAACATGCACAATAACACCAAAAGGTGGCTGAGCAACTATCTTTCAGGAAGACACTCACATATCACATTTAATGGCAAGTCATCCAAAAACAAGCTTTTTCCGAACGGAGTCCCTCAAGGCTCTGTTCTCTCACCAACGATGTTCAACTTATATATGGATGACATTCCAACACCCATAGATAACAAGCTTACCTTATCATCATATACAGATGACATCACTCTAACATCCACCGCAACAACATCGATACCGCTACAAATAACCCAAACATACATAAATAGTATACAAGACTGGCTCACACACAATAGTCTCAAAGTAGCGCCCACAAAATCAACCATCACCAAGAACACCAGATAACTCCACAGCTTCCACTAAACAACACCAACATTCCACACACTCACAGGACCAAAATACTTGGGGTCACATACAACACATCATTATCTTTTGCAAACCACATTCAAGACATTAAAAACAAATGTACGTTAAGACTTAACACGCTTAGGGTACTAACAGGCACAAACTTTGGACACCAGCAGGAAACAACATCACTCACATACAAACAATATATTCGCTCAGTTATGGACTATGCTAGCCCATGCTGGGCACCCATTATCTCAAACACACACATAAACGCCTTACAGACAATACAAAACAACGCACTTGGTATCATTGCAGGATATACTCAAACAACACCATTAGAACACCTGCACACAGAAACAAAAATACTGAAATTAGGGAACATTTAAACATGAGGGGGACACAATTCATGGCAGCAGCGACAACTAACCCACAACACCCTTGCCACTACATGTACAATCATGCACCAACACCTCGCACCATTAAGGTAACACCAGATAGACATTATAACCAAATACTCCATTCTATACCACGCCCCACAGACATCACACAGTACAGAAAACACATACACACACACCTAACCCACAAAGCACTGACACGACTCGGTCCGAATGCGGTCCTAGGTGCGAAGCCGCCACCCATTGACAGGTCAGAAACCAGCCTGAGCAGATCGGATCGAGTTAACTTAGCACGATTCCGATGTGGACATCACCCAACTTACAGACATATAAACACAGACGACACTTGCCACCTGTGCCAGGACACACCACAAACAATTGAACACATTATGACAGACTGTACCGCTCTAGCACAACAAAGAACACAACACATCACTAGTGCGCTGAACCTCTGGTCCACTCCGGAGGGCGATCGGTTACCTGCGTGCCGCCGGTTTGCTCGATCAGGGTGGGCTGATCGGCTAACCAACAACAACAACAACAACTTGAGAGATATGGAATTCGTGGACATTCCTATTCTCATCCGCAGTCCGAGAGTGAGACTGCTCGAGGTGAGAATTCCAGAGTCAAGAAAAGCTTCCTGATTTGAGAAAGAGTATAAAAAGAGGGTTGTCACGCAGCTGCGGGTTCGAAGGGTATTTTCTAGGAATAATCGAACTCGAAGTGGAAAATCGTACAAAGAGAATTGGAACGGATAAATTTGAGAATTGCCTCCTTCGAGATTCTCACTTTCGGATTTTTCATTCTTGGACAAGGAAAGAAATTGGAAAGTCATTGAATGAAAAGTGGTTAAAATTTGTTTGATTTAAAAAAAATTCTGATTTCAGTTTATCTGCTTAAAATCAATTAACATTTTAGTCATAGTAAGCTAAATACAATTAAAAAAAATTATTTAAAAAAATGTATTAAAAAGATTTTGTTTAAGAAAATATAAACTTTATCGTAAAACAATAAATTAAAAAAAAAAATCCACATTATACAGGGTGACGCAAAAGTCAGGAACCATAACCACATTTTATTAAATTATAATAAATGTTCGAATTGGTGGCCTTCCACTTGGAAACACTTTCTGACGCGTTGAATGCATGATGTTTGAACATTCCTTAACACATTGGTACTGACTATGGCATACTCAGATGTGATTTTATCCTTTAGAGAACTTATGGTTCTGGGTTGGTCAGCATAGACTACCGACTTGAGATGGCCCCACAAGAAAAAGTCAAGAGGCGTGAGGTCTGGAGACGTAGGTGGCCATTCGATGGGCTCTCGCCGTTCGATCCACTTGCTTGGGAATGTTTCATCTAAAGAGCTCCGGACGATGGTTGCGAAATGTGGTGGTGCACCATCCTGCTGAAACCACATCTCCGCCCGTTCTGCCAATGTAATGTCGTCCAGTATGGGCATTAGAAATGTTTGCAGCATATGCAGATATGTTTCACCTGTTACACTGCCGTCGAAAAAGTACGGACCAATTAACCGATCCCCCCAGAGCGCAGCCCACACCATAATTCGTGGATCGAATTGCACATGTCCTTCCTCCATCCAGTGGGGGTTCTCATTGGCCCAACAGCGTGCATTATGACTAGTGACACGACCGCTGAGGTGAAATATCGCTTCGTCGCTGAACATGATCCTTCGTTGAAGCTGTCGATGTTGTAGAAACCACTAAAACACTGGCAGAACTTTACACAACGGTCTGTGTCGTCACCGTGCAGTTCCTGAACGAGTTGGACTTTGTACGGGTGGAAATGATTTGTTGTAAGAATTCGTTGAATGGATCTTCTGGAGACACCCGTTTCCTGGGATAACTTTCTTTAGGACTTACGTGGGCTGTTTTCGAGGTGATTGAGTACCGTTAGTGATGTTACTGCATCGGTTGAACTTTTTCGCCGGCCACTACGCGGCCACTCATGAACACTTCCCGTTTCTTTGAAGCGAGTGAACAGTTTTCCAACTGATGCCTGAACAACTGGCGACCTCTCAGGGTGTTTGTCATTAAAAGCAGTAGCAACTGATCGGTGTGTGTTACCACGCCTTGCACACATTAAACTATCTCCACCCGTTCATCTATTGTCAATTTCTGTGCCATAGGTTCAAAACAAATACGTTTTAAATGCAAATAAAAAATATTTAATTTAATAAAAATAAAAAATAATAAAACCTAACATTTTTCAGAGAAAAAATTATTAATTTTGAAAACAGTTTCATTTTTTAAAACTTAATATTTTTTCATTCCCAAAGATGTATTTTTCTTTTCTTCTACAGGGTAGCCACAAAGTCCCTTTGCATGGAAAACAAGGGCAACATACAGATATGCTGTAATGTCACTGCAAAGGGACTTTGTGGCCACTCTGTACATATTATCGTATAGAGAAAAAAATAAATTTGGCGATACGATTTTTTTCTGCTATGAAATAAAATATTTTTAGCATAAAAAAAAAATGGTTTTCTCCAAAATTAATAAACTGACATGTTATTATCATTTAAAAAAAAATTTGTTTCAGATTAAACTACTTCGGTATTTTCTCGATCAAAATGCATTTTGTGCACATAAAAGAAGTAACCCCAAATTCAATGAAGAAGAAGTGTATTACATCGCTAAGGAAATTTATTTCTCTCAAGAAAAAAATATATATATATATATATATATATATATATATATATATATATATATATATATGGGATGTATTCAATCCGACGTGAATGCAACAAGTCTTTTGCTTATATTGAGGTTTTGAATATAGTAGGCTAGGCGTAGGTGTAAACCTTAGACCCTGTCCCAAAACTGGATCCTATCTGCTTTGCAGATAGCTGGTAAAGGAAGCTATATTTCTGGGGCCTCTTTGCCAGTGACCCGTTGCCCACGTCGGGCTAACATCATGAAAAAGAAAAACTATAATGTTTGTAATTTACCATTGTTCATTCGGGCTATAGTGGATTTAATTTTCCCAGAAGAGTTTCTTGTTCCATGCACGATCTGTGTGTATCATATACCGGTATATATATATATATATATATATATATATATATATTTTTTTAACTGCAAACACGCAGTATAATTAACGTAAAGAACGACGCTTGTATAGGAGAATATTCCGTGCAAGATGAGGAGGGAGAACGAAACAAATGAAAAAAATGAGGTAACCACCCGGGAATCGAACCCGGGATCTTCCGATTGCCGGTCAGATATGATAACCATTACACCATGGGCCTCACTCGATCAAATGCCGTAATTCTCCTACATACTCGCAGAAACCAATGCCCCAAGAGGGCACCTCCCGCATGCCGTACATTATATACATTTTAACTGCAAACACGCAGTATAATTAACGTAAAGAACGACGCTTGTATAGGAGAATATTCCGCGCAAGATGAGGAGGGCGAACGAGTATGTAGGAGAATTACGGCATTTGATCGAGTGAGGCCCATGGTGTAATGGTTATCATATCTGACCGGCAATCGGAAGATTTCGGGTTCGATTCCCGGGTGGTTACCTCATTTTTTCATTTGTTTCGTTCTCTCTCCTCATCTTGCGCGGAATATTCTCCTATACAAGCGTCGTTCTTTACGTTATATATATGGGATGAATTTCACAATTAAACATGAAACGAATGAATGATAAATAATTTTTATTTTTATTTTTCCTTGTGGATTTGCATTTTATATATATATATATATACAAAGCTGGGCACTTGCAATATTTTTTGCGGTACTGCGGTACTACCGCACTACCAAACCGGTACCGCATAACGCAGTACCGCAAAGGATCGCTGAAAGTACAGCAGTACCGCTACCGCATTCAAATTTCCCGCGGTACTTTCCGCGGTACCGACAAACACGACTTTTCAAAAAATTAACACTTTTTTTGAAGTAAACCTTATTACAGGAGTACAGTAAGACGAATGCTGCGTGTGTTGCATCAGCCTAACTCTAGACACGTTAAATTTTCGTTCAGAACATGTTACGTTGCCATCCTATCACAACGCCTCAGTGCAGTGCTTGCTTTTGAGCCGGTTGCACGTGTGTTACATTTCTGTGACAAAGATCGATTTTTAGCCATTATGGCAGAAAGTTCAGGTGCGAAATCGCCGATATGCAATTTCTGAAAATATGTGCTATTACTTGTGTTGTTCTTGTGTGCAGTACCGCAGTACCGCAGTACCGCGGAACGCACCAGGGGACCTGAAAAAGTACCGCAGTACCGCGTAACGCACTGGGCATGCTGAGGTACCGCAGTACCGCGTAACGCACCCCCAAATTTGGTACCGCGCCCACCACTGTATATATATATATATATGAAAAATTATTTCACGAAAGTGACACGTGAAAAATATTTATGATGAATAAAACCACGAAGGGAAAAGAAACACAAAGGGGTGCTCAAGCGCTTTCGTCTAATGACATCCTCAGGAACACTGGAGTGAAAGGACAGATCAAGGCAATATATAGGTTACAAAAATAAACATACATACATACATATTCATATATATACATATATATATATATATATATATATATACACACATACACATATACATATACATATATATAGTAAGCATAGAAAAAATTGTGGGAGGAGCAAACAACATTTGTATGGAAAATTGACACTTATAGCACTTCGGCCGACATTCAATATAAATTCAAATGGCTTGTTTATGAAACAGGTCACAAAAGAATAAAGAAATAAAAATAAATATAAATATAAATTGAGAAAAAATTAATTACAAAATAGTGCCTTAGTGATATATATGTCACAGTAGGCTTGTTCAAAAATCAACTTTTTCTTATTTTCATAGGTTTCTGTACATTTTCCCATGCTTTTTGACCTGAAAAAGCCGAAAATCACAACTATTTTGACCTAGGATGTTGGGAAGCATTGCCGCATGGAGCTTTAAATTTTCTGCCTTGAAATCGGCCAAAGCGCCAATTCTGGGGTCCCTTGAATTATGTTTTGCACTTTAACTTTTGATCTAAACAAGATAGAGCAACAAATTAGGTATCAAATGAAAGAGCATAAAATTAAAAAATAATAATAATAATAATAATAATAATAATAATAATAATAATAAATAAATAATAATTAATAATAATAATAATAATATAATTATTATCTATCATTTTTCAGGAAACAACAGAAACTCAATCAGAATCTAGAAAACCATCTACAAGTTACAACTTCACAATGGCATTAAGCAAGGAGCTGAGGGAGCTCCGTGGGCGCACAGTTGATATCTCAGAACCTCCACGTACTGTCCACAGGCAGGTGTCAACTGGGCCATCTACCAGATCTCTCACTGAAACTTTCCTGGTTGGATACCCTTCAGCTTTTATCAGTGGTTCCCAGCTTCCCACCAACAGACAGGCGTTCCAGTATTTCCTTAATCTTCAGAATTTACCGGAAAATGCAGGGAGGCCCATGGTTCAAGACCTTGCATATGAAACAGTTGAATCTATCATCCCATTCTGGCAGATGGCTAGGATCAAGACAATGACCAAGTACAACGCAATGAAGCTCTTCATGAAACTACATGAGAAACATCGTGCTCTGGTGAAAAGCAAAGGAAGAGCAAGTAACCTTGGAGGAAAAAGAGGAGCATTTGTGCTGGAATTAGACAGCCTGTTCGATATAGGAGCTCCATGCAATCCAGGAAATACAGAACAACAGACTGTTATCCAGAGAAAAGAAAGATGAGGATATCAGGTTCTACGAAGACCAAAAGACTGAGAGGAAAGGTCATATGTCTGGTCATGACAAGATTTTTGAGACAAGATCCCTGCAGCAAGCAGCGAGGAATGAAAGACTGCAGCATAGACAAGAACAAGGTAAAACTAATTACTTTGAACGGTACAAAAAGTTTTAAGTTTTACTCCATTGCGATATTTAGCATGTACTTAACAATTACTGTCTTAACATGTTGTACTATTTTACAGCTGCAGCAGAACAAGAGGCAGTTGTTCATGTGGATGACATTACCTGGGGTGACTCAACTGACAACGACGCTAACACAGAGGATATGGATTACCATCAGCCTCGTCCTGGATGTTCTCACCATCAAGACACTGTGACTAGTGTGACTTTGACGTTTCTAAGGAAGGTCATGGAATGTGATGTCATCTGCAATACAGCTGATCGTTTTGGTTTATCAGACAATCAAGTTACTGCCATGGTTTCTGCCACCTTGAAAGCTGGAGGGGCTGATCTGGATAACTTCGTCATCTCAACCTCAACAACACGTCGCAACAGAATGCTGTCCAGGTATAATATCAGCCAGAGTCACATGTCCAAGTTTTGTGAAAACCCCCACAGTACGCTGCCTTACACGGGATGGAAAGTTGCTCAAAGATGTCTTGGGCAGTGAACCTGGAAGTACCTCAGAGACTTTAGCTGTGCTAGTGTCTGGTCCACCTTCATACACTGAAGGAAAGTTATTGGGAGTCAGTACCTGTCATCGACAATTCTTCTGGCACAGCTCAGGCTGAGGCTTCAATGGATTTACTGGAGACATGGGAACTTACGGATAATGTTACTGCCCTTGTTTTTGAGACTACATCCAGTAACAGTGGAGTTCACAGAGGAGCTGCCAAACTGCTAGAGAAAATGCTGAACAAAAAGGTGTTTTATCTGGCCTGTCGACATCACATCCTGGAAATCCTAGTAGGAGCAGTTTGGGAAGGTGAAGGGGCCAGATAATCCCTGGTTTGAGCATCTGAAGGATGTTTGGACGGACTTGTCCAAGGAAAACCCAAAGATGCTGCTATCAACAGCAAATGGCTGAAGGAAAAGAAGAAGAACAGTGAAGAAATACTCCAAGACATTCTAACACAGCAAAGGCTTCCAAGAGCCGACTACAGGGAAATGGCTGAACTGACAGTCATTGTTCTTGGAGGAACGCCTCCTCGAGGTATTCACTGGAGTCGACCAGGCACCATTCATCAGGCCAGATGGATGGCCAGAAACCTGTACTCCATGAAAAATGCTGAGGTTTGCAGATCAACTTGAGTACGACGAAGACACTGTATCAAAGCTGGAAAGACTCAACACCTTCCTTGCGCTGTTCTACACTCCTGTATGGATGATGTCAATGTCTGCTGCAGATGCTCCCGTGAATGATCTAAGTCTAATCCAGGACATGTTGAAGTACAAGAAAACTGACCCAGAGCTTGCTGATGCAGTACTTAATAAGACGGAAAACCACAAATGGACCTGACGCAGAAGTCGTGCCATTTGCCCTGTTCAGCAGTAGATTGAGTGACACATTGAAGCACGACATTGCTGCCCAGTTACATGCCACTGAGAAGCCAGACAGCTTCAGAACAGGAAAGCCTCTATTCCAGAGAGTCACAGCTAAGACCACCCTGGTTGATCTCATTGCCCAGAATCACATTTCCTGCTGGACACACTGAACATTGGATCCGAGTGGCTTCTGGAACCTGTCACGTCTTGGCCACAGAATGAGGACTACAGAAAGCGTTGGACTATGTTAAGAATCTGAAAGCGGTGAATGACATTGCTGAACGTGTGTCAAGATGATGAGCGACTTTGCAAATGTCATAACAACAGATGCCAAGCAAAGGGACTATCTCCTTCAAGCTGTGGAGTTCAACAGACGCCGCTTTGACAGCTTCAAGAAACAAACTCTCAACAACTGACTGTGTAAATGTCATTATGAAATTAATCATCATGTAATGCTTTCATTCTTGATCGAATAGACTTGTGACAAAATGTTAATCTCAAATTTGTGTCATGAATAAGGCGCCTTGTCTGCCTGAGTGTGAGAAAACGAATTTTGTGATATTTCTGAAATCTTTGTATGTACCAATGTGCCATTTCTTGTTCCAAGACTATCATAATTGTATAAGTTAGAAAGAGGATTAAAAACACTTTTAATTTGGTGCCTATTTGTTGCTCTATCTTGTTTAGATAAAAAGTATAGTGCAAAACATGATTCAAGGGACCCCGGAACTGGTGCTTTTGGCCGATTTCAGGCAGAAAACTTAAAGCTCCATGCGGCAATGCTTCCAACAACCTAGGTCAAAAATGGTTTGATTTTCGGCCTTCCAGGTCAAAAAGCATGGGAAAAGTACAGAAACCTATGAAAATAAGAAAAAGTTGATTTTTTGAACAGGCTAATGTCACAGCCTAAATAACCATAAAGAAATAAACCGACAAATAAAAAACCACATATATATATATATATATATATATATATATATATATATACACACAATACACATATCATTATATAAAGTAAGTAAAGAAAAATTGTGGGAGGATAACACATTTGTATGGAAAATGACACTTTTAGCACTTTGGCCGACCTTCAATATAAATTCAAATGGCTTGTTATGGAACAGGTCACAAAAGAATAAAGAAATAAAAATATAAAATATAAATATGGAAAAAAAAAAAAAAAAAAAAAAAAATAAAAATTACAAATATGCTTAGTGATATATATGTCAGCCTAAATACCCATAAAGAAATAAACCAACAGATAAAAAAACCAAAAATGTAAGTGGAGTCTACAAATCAAGCTCAAAAGGGAAGTTTACAATCAATTTAATAGATGATGCAAATTGATATATATGTCACAAAGAAAAAAGAAAAAAAACAAAAAAAAAAATAAAAAAATAAATAAAAATTAAAAAAATAATAAAAAATAATAATAAATTGAAAAATAAATTTTAAGAGACACACCAATTTATAGGGAAAGATTACCAAAGGTTTTTTAGTTATTGTCTGAATCATGCATATTATGGTCACAACGAATAAAAAAGTACAAGTAAATATAATGGAAAACAAAATGCCTAGATGATATATAAAGAACCATAAAAATATATACAACATATATACGGTTATATATACGAAATATAAACGCAATATATAGAGAATTATATATATATATGCATAAGGGAAAAATTATCAAAGATTGTTTTTATAATTATTGTCTGAAAAAACGGTAGGTCGCAAAAGAATAAAGAAATAAAAATAAATATAAATTGAAAAAATTACAAATAATCAACTACACATGTATACCCGCATAAACCAAATATATATACATATACGTACATATATACA
The DNA here is from genome assembly GCA_023014485.1 of Bathynomus jamesi. Classification (NCBI taxonomy): domain Eukaryota; kingdom Metazoa; phylum Arthropoda; class Malacostraca; order Isopoda; family Cirolanidae; genus Bathynomus; species Bathynomus jamesi. The sequence goes on along the minus strand of JAJOZX010009158.1, from coordinate 69,206 downwards.
AACACACACACACACATATATATATATATATATATATTAATAAATATATATATATATATATATATATATATATACAAGCTTGACCTTCGCGAAATGAGAAATCATCGCACAGAACCTTTGTAAGGTTGTAAGGTAAGGTAAGGTACATACACATATATACATATATACGTATATATATACACAAACATACATACATACATACATACATACATACATATACATATACACACATACATACATACATATACATATACACACATATACATACACACACATTTAACTGCAATGACCACGCACATACTCACATACAATACATACACATACACGCATACAGCAAAAATTGAAAAATAAAATTGTAAGAGAAACCTACAGATTTATAAGGAAACAAAGACAAAACAAATTTTTACCAAAGATTTAACAACCTGCCCTTTTTGTTTAAATCCATTCTGAAGGAATTCAGAGCAACGGGATCGAGTTGAAACAGACCTTTACTCATGTTAAGGTTATTTGTAAGTTGAATTATAGCCGACTCAAGAATATTCTATTAACAATGTTGCTAGAGTGAAACAAAACTGAAGCATTATTCCAATCAATACAATGGATAACTCTGACAAATGGACAAAAAGGGCACTGGACAACTGTCCCGTTCTAACGGAATATTGATGCTGTTTTACACGCGTTTGCAAATCCTTTCCCGTCTGACCTATGTAAAAGGAATCACATTGCTTACACCCAATTTTATAGATAATGCCTAAATTATTGGTAGGGCTATTTTTTACTATGATGTTTTTCACAATATTGTTATATGAAAAAACTACACTGATATCCAAAAGTTTAAGTACATTAGCAATGCCTAAGAAGCCCGGGAAAAATGGAAGTACTAAAATATTCTTTGACAAGGTGCGAGTGTTATTATTCACACGATAGAAGGTTCGTTTAGCCTTATTAAGACAAGATTCCATGAACGCAGATGGGTAACACAACTCACTTCCAATACCGTTGATATTTTCCAATTCGGCATCGATGTATTCCGGACTGGCGATCCTAAGAGCGCGGAGAAACATTGAGGAAAATATGGCCTTTTTAATAGGGGTGTCATGTCCGGAGTAAAAGTGTACGTAGGACAAATTGTTTGTTTCTTTCCGATAGATACTAAACTTAAAACCCGGGCTATCCCTATGAACACGCACATCCAGAAACGGGATTGAGTTGTCTTGTTCCACTTCTAAAGTAAATTTAATGGAGGGGACTTGGTCATTTAACTGAAGGAGGAAGTCATCCAGGTCACGATTCATGGGCCAGATACACAAAATATCGTCGACGTACCGCAACCAAGGGATGCCAACCCCCAGGATTCTCGGAATGTAAGTAATTTCGAAAAACTCCATATAAATAGTGGAGAGAAGGGGCGACAAAGGGTTGCCCATGGCCATCCCAAAAACTTGTTGATAATGCTCGCCATTGAAAGTGAATTTACAATCCTTGATACAAAGCTTAATAAGTTCCAAAACAGTGTGTGCAGGTAATGGTAGATCATAGTTATGTAATTCTCGGGCGAGAAAGTCAAGCATATCATCAATCGGCACTTTTGTGAACAATGAACAAACGTCGAAACTGATCAATCTATCGTTGGTATTAATGCGAACATTATTCAATTTTTCAGTGAGATCCATGGAATTTTTTACGTGTGAATCAGAGACAGTTCCAAGAATGGGGGACAAAACATTAACAAGCCATTTGGAGAGTTTATAGGTAATAGAGCCCACCGAGTTTGTGACCATAATATGCATGATTCAGACAATAACTAAAAAACCTTTGGTAATCTTTCCCTTATAAATTGGTGTGTCTCTCTTAAAATTTATTTTTCAATTTATTATTATATTTTTTTAATTATTTTTTAATTTTTTATTTATTTTTTTTTTATTTTTTATTTTTTTTGGTTTATTTCTTTATTTCTTTGTGACATATATATCAATTTGGCATCATCTATTAAATTGATTGTAAACTTCCCTTTTGAGCTTGAATTTGTAGACTCCACTTACAATTTTTGGTTTTTATCTGTTGGTTATTTCTTTATGGTTATTTAGGCTGACATATATATCACTAAGGCATTATTTTGTAATTTTTAATTTTTTTTTTTTTTCCAATATTTATATTTATATTTTTATTTCTTTATTCTTTTGTGACCTGTTCCATAAACAAGCCATTTGAATTTATATTGAAGGTCGGCCAAAGTGCTAAAAGTGTCATTTTCCCATACAAATGTGTTTATCCTCCCACAATTTTTCTTTACTTACTTTATATATGTATATGTGTATGTGTGTGTATATGTATATATATATATATATATATATATATATATATATATATTTATGGTTTTTTATTTGTCGGTTTATTTCTTTATGGTTATTTAGGCTGTGACATATATATCACTAAGGCACTATTTTGTAATTAATTTTTTCTCAATTTATATTTATATTTATTTTTATTTCTTTATTCTTTTGTGACCTGTTTCATAAACAAGCCATTTGAATTTATATTGAATGTCGGCCGAAGTGCTATAAGTGTCAATTTTCCATACAAATGTTGTTTGCTCCTCCCACAATTTTTTCTATGCTTACTATATATATGTATATGTATGTATATGTGTATGTGATATATATATATATATATATATGTATATGTATATATGTATATATATGAATATGTATGTATGTATGTTTATTTTTGTAACCTATATATTGCCTTGATCTGTCCTTTCACTCCAGTGTTCCTGAGGATGTCATTAGACGAAAGCGCTTGAGCACCCCTTTGTGTTTCTTTTCCCTTCGTGGTTTTATTCATCATATATATATATATATATATATATATATATATATATATAATATATATATTAATGGAGAAGATGTTCTCCCTGGCAGGGCTCGACGCATAATGAAAATGAGCCATCCTAGTCGACTCTAGCATCAGTTGGCTTAGAAAGCGTAATCAGCCAATCGTCTTGGCGTAATATATATATATATATATATATATATATATATATATATATATATATTAATGTACAAGAATGTAGAGGCAGCCCAGCCAGGAGAGAGTGCAAGAATGTAGAGGGACAAGTCGTATATGGCATACACAGTTATTTCGGAAGAATTAAAACGCACACTGTATCGTTTATATATATATATTATATATACACACACACCTTGAATTATAAAACACAACTACATCATTCTGTTTATTTTCTCGAATATACAATACTCGCAAAAACAAATGGATTTTATTTAACACATATATATAGCATAGACGAAGAAATGCATTAAACACATTGACACTAGCATATATTTCAGATGATACTTTCAATTAAAACGCCCAAATCAAAAGAATTTACTCTTTAGCTATCTTTAAGTATATATATATATATATAATATATATATATAGTCACAAATCGGTGTGTGTGTGTGTGTGTGTGTGTGTGTGTGTTTATATATATATATATATATATATATATAATATATATATTATATGTGTGTGTGTGTGTGTGTGTGTGTGTGTAAAAATGAAAAATGAATAATTCCTACATTCATATAATTCTTATATTCATTCACATAATTCTTATGTTCATTCGTATACTTCGTATATATTATAATCCTATATTCTTATTCATATATTCATTTTGACATATAAAGACCAAAATCGTATAACGCTGACACGAGTTTGGATAAAATTTTGATTTGCTTTCTATTTTATAAGTGGTTAATTATTTCTTTTTAAACAACTTAAACATTTTTTAGACTTAGCTTAATAATTGATCTTGTTCATTTCCTGTATACATTCTCTCTTCGTTGTAAAAGATGAATTCATGTCCTGCTTAACATTTAATTTTTAATCTTAAGCCTTTAATTTTCGCCCATATGCATGTTTGTTTGTAATTCGTGATGGAAGGCATATTTCAATTTCCATTTTTAGTTAACTCGGCAGATCATGTTAACATCAGAGCTGTCAATATGAGGTTTAAAATAAAAATATGGCTTCCTCTTGCTTAGCAGTCAAGACACTCCTACAGCAAAAATATTTGTTTTGTCTTTAAATGTTTTGCAAAGTAAATCAGTCTATTGAAAATAAAAACAAAAAACAGATCAGCATTAAATAATAATGATATCAGTAAATATTCAGTATAAAAGACCATAAAATTTCTCCAATGATTTATTCTGAGTAGACTGATCTAACTTTGAGGCTGAGCATTACCAGTAACATTTTAGCAGTAAATTACCGTAAGAAAAAGTCTATCTTCTCCTTCGAGACTTGCTCTCTTCAGAGAACTTAGTCTTAAATGGAGAAAAATAATTTCCCGATCCGTTACAAGAATCGAGGAACCTTCAGAAGAATTTAATCAGCTTCACAGAATCCTTCGATCCACTAGAAGAAATCGGAGAGTAGAATAGAAGAAAACTACTGCGATTCCCTATACGGTATCAGCTACTCCAGAGTAACAAATCCGTTGCTGCCACCTAACCAGAACCCCCGTCAACTTCGAACCGACCAAGGCCATAGACGGAGGGGATATATATATATATATATATATATATATATATATCTATATATATATATATATATATCAAATATATTTGGAGTTAATGAAGTTATTTCCATGCACCCTTTTTATTTTCTACGACATCCCGATCATAAACATTTTATTTAAAATATACAAGTCCTCAACTTACACCAAACTTTGTGCGAATATATCACAGCAGATTAACGAAACACAAACATTTTACTCTCCCTCTTTATACTGTGAAAGAACGCATAAATCTGCGAAAAGTAACCAACGGGGAAATATCCCATCAAATTTAACACGTTAGTGTCAAAGCTGGACGCTTAAATCAGTTCATGTAATTCGATATTTTAGAAAGACAATACCTTATTTTGGCCACACAAAATAATTCAGAATGCGAAGTTAAAGGCAGTTTATAATACGAAATACCAGTTCACATACTAAGAATAAAAATATACACATATATAATATATACACGTGTGGAAAAGGGTTCCCACAAGAAAATAAATTTATGTTAAAATTTAAAGATATCATTCTGTTTGTATAAATTAAAGTATTAATCCTTTCAAAGATATTATTCTGCTCGTATAAATTAAAATATGAATCCGTTAAATTTTTAATATTGTATAAAGTGCCTCAATGCCAGTGGATTTTCTGGTATCCTTTCTTAACCCTAACAAAAACAGTGTTGTCACGTCTATAATCTTAAACAGAGATTCCTAAATTCTAAATGTTCTTTTCGACTATTATAAATCACATAAAAGAGCTAAGTGTAAAATTACAATTATATAAATTCTTTTGCTAATATCCAATTATATAAATTCTTTTGCGAATATCACTATTTGAGTAGGATTTTGCAAGTTTAATAATCTTTTGTAAAACGTGGCACCATGGGAATTTCTCCAGGGCAGAGTGGAGAGTGTCCCGCCTCGGCCTTCGGGCAGGCAGTGAGTGTTTCGCCTTTGGGCCAGCCGGTTCGGCTGGGCCCCTTAGCTTTTTGATGTAAGCATTTGTTCGTTAATAACTCTCTAAACAAGTGTAATGAAAAGGATTTGATTTTTCTAATTACTCTGTAAAAGAAATCCATCTAGTAGTTTAAAAGTGATTTTCCCCCTTGTGAAAAAAAAGGACTGACAAAATAGAAACTCATAATTTATATCCTTCCGAGAAAGGCACTCCATTCTCTCAACGGACAGAGGGACAGGACGCAATTGGGCAAAGGGTATAAAGTGTTGTCCCGGAATCTCGCAGTCAAATTAATTAAACGGTATAAACTTCCTTGTTGGTGTGAGGAAGCGACATACTGAGAATACTTTAAACAGTGGGAGATGGTGTAACGAAGCATAACAACACCATCTCCCTCCCGACATACGCAACAAAAATAATAGTGCAGAAGAAATCGGAGAAAAATATATATTAAATTTTTTTGGAGTTAATAAAATTATTTCCATCAAATTTAATTCGAGAATGTCAAAGCAGGCAGTGATATTTAATTCGAGATACGTTGATAGACATTGTTTTTGAAAACACAGATGCGTCTTAATTTAACACTAAATTTGATTCGACAAAACTGCCTGGGTACCCAAACCCGCTCATGTAACACCGAAAATATATGCTTGTATCACCAAAATGTGAGGTTAGCTTCTCACATGGCATCCGAGAAATCAGTAAAGCATGAACAGATGCGCGCTAATGTAAAAACACACACGAGCGGGATTAATTTAGCACCAGTCGTTCCAGCGGCAAGATAATAACTAATTCGAGCCTATACTTTTGTAAGGAAACACACACCAGCTGCATTAACTGTATATCTCCGATATCTCCTCGTTTTCACACTGTAGCGCTTTGGGGAAATATTCCTCACATCTTTCTCCCCAGGGACATCCGATTCTTTTAAACCTCCCCCCACTTTCGACATCACGCGAATTCACACTGTAGTGTGAAATAGCGACTTTTACGTACTGCACGCGCGGAATATTTCAAGGCTCACCCTTTATCTGTTTTATCATAATTAAGCAGGGACCCTAAATATAATATTTCTTATATTATTATTATTAAGACTTTATATCCTTTCTCTAACAGAATTTTAATTATGATTTTATACAGGGTGTCCCTAAAGTCTGGACACATAGGAAATATCACTAACTATAACTAACTATATGTTATTATTATTATTATTATTATTATTATCTTAAATTCATGCAACTGAGGCCTAAGGTAGGCCCACATCGAATCAGCAACCCTGAGGTAGGACCAAATAGGACCTCCAAGTCCATAAGTTATGGACTTGGAGGTCCTATTTGGTCCTACCTCAGGGTTGCTGATTCGATGTGGGCCTACCTTAGGCCTCAGTTGCATGAATTTAAGATAATAATAATAATAATAATAATAATAATAATAACATATAGTTAGTTATAGTTAGTGATATTTCCTGTGTCCAGACTTTAGGGACACCTGTATATATATATATATATATATATATATATATATATATATCAGTGGCGTGCGGTGATGTTTCGTCAAGGGGAAGCAATTCAAGCAAAAACAACAAAGATTATATAAAATAAAAATAAAATTTTAAAATACTCGTATATAATAAAAACAAAACACATATAATCATCTACTTACTTTACTTATAGGTTAATTCTATTCTTCTTTCTTTTTTATTAAATATATCTATTATTTCTTCATAAAAGGCATCGGTTTTCATATCCTTAAGAAGCTTTTTCTCAATTGAGATTAAAGCTAAACTTGCAAGCCTTTCACAGCACGTATAAGTTGCCAGATATTTCAAGAAAATTAACTATAAGATCTGGACAGCGAAATCTAAATTGCTTCCTTTTTGACATAGGGAAGAATAAAAAACGATAAATATATATTCTTTTTCGCTTAACATGGCCATGGAATTTTTTAGTAGAAAAACTATATATGAAACTTGTTGTATTCAATAAATATTACATTATTAAACATTAAATGAGTTTTAGAATGGAAAGAAACAATTTGTAACAGTAAAAAAAAGCGAAAGTCATTGGGAAAAAGGATGCATTTCGTCAATTGTTGTCCAACTCGAGATTTTTTGCGTCGGCTTTCTTAAAGGTTCTTGCACGAACGGCAACCAATGTGTATATACTATGTATCCACCTGATTACCAATCAAATGCTATAAATAGTATAATAAAATGATTTTGTACAAATTATTAACACATATTGAAATGTTTAAACTTTAAAGTATAATACATAGGCTGACCATACGTACCGTTTTGAACGGGACAGTACCGCTTTTTTTATGGGTTCTGTATGGGTTCTGTCACTGAAGAATAATTGTAAGCTCAATATGTTTATGTACTTACTTTTTCATGAATACAGAATATTACATAACTCCCGTCCCTTTTTTGCCATCCCAATGTCCCGTTTTTGTCTCAAGGAAATATGGTCAGCCTAATAATACAGCATTTTCTTCTTTCTTTGAATAGGGAAGCATTGCTTCCCTTGCTTCCATGGACCGCACGCCACTGATATATATATGATGAATAAAACCACGAAGGAAAGGAAACACAAAATGGTGCTCAAGCGCTTTCGTCTAATGACATCCTCAGGAACACTGAAGTACATAGAAGGTTACAGCCTATATATAGGTTACAAAAAAAAAAACCCAAAAAAACTATATATATATATATATATATATATATATATATATATACATACATATACAATAAACGGAGAAATGAAATTTAAAAAAAAAAAAAATTATTAAAAGATTGTGGGATGGGCATACAACTTTGTAAGGAAACACTATCGATTTTTAGCACAAGATCAAACTACCGATTTTTAGCACAAGATTAAATTAATTGTTTCCAACCAATGTTATAAAAAAAAAAAAAATACAAATTTATACTGGAAATCTGCCCGGGTTTTATCACTTTACCCATCTTGTATATAAAAATAAAATTAAAATTAAAAGTTAATAAAGTAGCATACAAGTTTACCAAAGATTTAGCGTTCTACCCTTCTTATCTAAATCTGTTTTGAAGGAATTCAAAACAACAGGATCGAGTTGAAAAAGACCTTTGCTTATGTTGAAGTTATTTGAAAGTTGGATAATGGCAGACTCAAGAATATTTCTATTAACAATGTTGCCAGAGTGAAATAAAACTGAAGCATTATTCCAGTCAATACAGTGGGATAACTCTGACAAATGGACAAAAAGGGCACTGGACAACTGTCCTGTTCTAACGGAATATTGATGCTGTTTTATACGTGTGTGCAAATCCTTTCCCGTCTGACCTATGTAAAAGGAATCACATTGTTTACAACCAATTTTATAGATAATGCCTGAATTATTGGTAGGGCTATTTTTTACTATGATATTTTTCAAAATAATGTTATATGAAAATACTACATTAATATCCAAAAGTTTAAGTACATTAGCAATGCCTAAAAAGCCCGGGAAAAATGGAAGTACTAAAATATTTTTTGACAAAGTACGAGTGTTATTATTGACACGAAAAGTTCGTTTCGCCTTGTTGAGACAAGATTCCATAAACGCAGATGGATAACACAGATCACTTCCAATACCGTTGATTTTTTCCAATTCGGCATCGATGTATTCCGGACTGGCGATCCTAAGGGCGCGGAGAAACATTGATGAAAAAATGGCCTTCTTAGTGGCCCAGGTTTTAAGTTTAGTATCTATCGGAAAACAACAAACAATTTGTCCTACGTACACTTTTACTCGGGACATGACACCCCACTAAGAAGGCCATTTTTTCATCAATGTTTCTCCGCGCCCTTAGGATCGCCAGTCCGGAATACATCGATGCCGAATTGGAAAAAATCAACGGTATTGGAAGTGATCTGTGTTATCCATCTGCGTTTATGGAATCTTGTCTCAACAAGGCGAAACGAACTTTTCGTGTCAATAATAACACTCGTATGAGAATAAAAACCCACTCTAATAGACAGAGTTTATTTCCACGACAGTTTCGACGCCCACTGGCATCCTCCTCGGGTGGATACAGAAACACAAAAAAAAACTGTCGTGGAAATAAACTCTGTCTATTAGAGTGGGTTTTTATTCTCATATTTTGACCTTCACGTAAAAAAGTGAAGTTTTTTGCATTTAATAACACTCGTACTTTGTCAAAAAATATTTTAGTACTTCCATTTTTCCCGGGCTTTTTAGGCATTGCTAATGTACTTAAACTTTTGGATATTAATGTAGTATTTTCATATAACATTATTGTGAAAAATATCATAGTAAAAAATAGCCCTACCAATAATTCAGGCATTATCTATAAAATTGGTTGTAAACAATGTGATTCCTTTTACATAGGTCAGACGGGAAAGGATTTGCACACACGTATAAAACAGCATCAATATTCCGTTAGAACAGGACAGTTGTCCAGTGCCCTTTTTGTCCATTTGTCAGAGTTATCCCGCTGTATTGACTGGAATAATGCTTCAGTTTTATTTCACTCTGGCAACATTGTTAATAGAAATATTCTTGAGTCTGCCATTATCCAACTTTCAAATAACTTCAACATAAGCAAAGGTCTTTTTCAACTCGATCCTGTTGTTTTGAATTCCTTCAAAACAGATTTAGATAAGAAGGGTAGAACGCTAAATCTTTGGTAAACTTGTATGCTACTTATAACTTTTAATTTTCATTTTATTTTTATATACAAGATGGGTAGAGTGATAAAACCCGGGCAGATTTCCAGTATAAATTTGTATTTTTTTTATTTTTTTATAACATTGGTTGGAAACAATTAATTTAATCTTGTGCTAAAAATCGGTAGTTTGATCTTGTGCTAAAAATCGATAGTGTTTCCTTACAAAGTTGTATGCCCATCCCACAATCTTTTAATAATTTTTTTTTTTTTTTAAATTTCATTTCTCCGTTTATTGTATATTATATATATATATATATGTTTTTTTTTTTTTTTGTAACCTATATATAGGCTGTAACCTTCTATGTACTTCAGTGTTCCTGAGGATGTCATTATACGAAAGCGCTTGAGCACCATTTTGTGTTTCCTTTCCTTCGTGGTTTTATTCATCATAAATATTTTTCACGTGTTACTTTCGTGAAATAATTTTCATATATATATATATATATATATATATATATATATATATATATATATATATATATATACAGTATATATGTTAATATCTGCCATATAGACATATTCTCTGATATTTAATCGAAATATAGGAAAAAATTCTTTTAATCAAGCAAATAAACTACGTTTAAAAACAGCTTATAATGCGTAAGCCGTTAAAATATATTTTCCTATATATTATTATTATTATTATTCAGACTTTTTTCCTTTCCTTAACAGAATTGGACTTGTAATAATGATATTAAACTCCGTCAGCATGTTCTGGAAAGCTCGGCCTATAAATTCTTTGCCCAAATCTGTACAAAAATAGCCAGGAATCCGGTTTTCTTTCAACATCAGCGCTTTGGTGACTTTAGCCACTGATTCAGGCGATTTATTCTTCAGCGGGACTAGCCACAAGTATCTAGAGAACACGTCTATTATAAACAAAATATATCTATACCCTTCATTATACACTGAATACCTCTGCACGTCCATTAAATCCGCCTGCCAAATAGAATCAACCGAGGCTCTAAAGTCTTAGCAGTTTTAAACCTTCTTCTCACCGGTTTATATAGTGTATAAGCATCCTGCTCACGCAAAAACCTGTCAACATCTTTTTTCTCTACTCCCTCATTATATACGCCTCTGTACAATCTATTAACACCACCGTAGGATGCTGGATTAGAAATGTCATAACTTCTTAATATGTTAGCCATTTACGTATTTTAGAGGCGCAGGGGTAGGGTTGTTCGTTAGCGGATGGCCTCTTCTTCCTCTTCAGAGATGTTACCGACGGAGACGAAGGTGTGTTCAGCTGTGGTACTTGCGCTGCTTCCGCCAAGTCTTTTAACCTGTTCTGGTTACGTAGCAGCGTTTTTGGGATGTTTATTTGTTGTAGTCTAGTTTTAATATGTCCCCATCCTGTTGGTGAAGGTCTATCCCACTTTCTCACCAAATCATACACGATATCAATGATGTTCGAGCACTGTACCTTTGACCCTTCAACAACAACCTCGCCTGTATCGGACCATTATATAATGGGGTCCTCACTCAATACAATAGTAAAGACTTAACCCTTTATTCCTCAATGTATGAGGTAGACTACTTTTTAATACATACTCGAGGTGTTGCGCTCCGTTATTCTTCGACTGTTCGTCTCTAACCTCGGATGATTTCTTATAATCTTCGAGCTCTTGAAGAAATTTAAGTAGAGCTTCTTGATATAAAATTCTTTTCTCGTCAGGGAGCTTCTCGCTGTTTAATAAATTCACCAATTCATTCTCCATTCTTTTAAGTCTATTTTACCAGGCTCTGGTACTGATTCCTGGTTATTTGTATTTTGCAACGATGCATACACCTCGTGTGGAATCACGACCACTTTCTTCATTATATTATACTAGAAAATAAAGGTGCCAAAACTGAAACAAGATGAGTAGAAACAAACCACCTCTTTGCACAATAATTCGCTTTTTCTATCCCACACTTTGTTCTTTACGAGCGAGCGCGCATATTATGACATTGTAACGAGGTAAGCGCGACTTCTGAATGGCCTTCATTGGTACATTGCATTTTATAACGTTAAGGCAGATTTCACAGATGCATTTTAAAAAGTCTGGGTCAATATTTTTAACAAACAGGCGTTGGAGAGTGCGCGGCAATCGTTGGTAGATCTTTATTAATTCGCGATATTTCTTTATCCTCTTTGTCATTCTGGGATGTACACCGTTTCAGCCTCGTATGGGAATATGTTCGTTTTTAGAAGCACCCTAAACGTGTTTCGCGGGTGAAGGTCACAAAGCAAATATCCATAATGTTGACTTGTAAATGCTTTATAAACTTCTAAAAACTCCTTACGCTGATTCGGGAACATTTGACTGGCTAATAACCCAATTTGTGCCATATCTCTACGTTGTGCGAATGAAATTAGATATTGCGTATTTAGCGATAGATCACGCAAGTATCTATTCTTGAAAAACAGGTTTTGATTGATGAAGAACACGTTTATGTTAAGGTGGTGGGAGAATACTGTAAATGTCTAGGCAAACGTTTTGTCCATTTCCAACATGAGATCATCAATTACAATAATCGTGTGTTCATTACCCTTTATAGAACTAACCTCATAAACGCCTTTGTGGAACAAAATATCATCTTGGTACTCGTTCAATACGGCTTGGTATATCGAATAGCACCATATGACTTTGTGCACAAAATTTGAGAACAGTTCGTCCTTAGCGTTCATGATTTTAAGCATAAACACGGTTCTGCCACAGCCTGTAGGACAGGATATAATGCATGTAGAAGGACTTGTGAACCTGAATTTTTCTACAGAATCCATCTTTAACACGTCACACTCCTAAGTGGAGTCTTTACAAAATACAACAAAATTTAAAGTGTTGGTCCTTATATTCTTCAATCTTGTTTTTCTTCTTCCCCAGAACCGTGAATGATGATGATAATGATGAGGTATTGTACCAGCAACATGCACCCATCATATATATTGCCGATGATGGCGACGAGAGTGTAGTTGGGGCTACACACTCCACCCCCGTCAGTGAACCATCAGCAGTGACAAACGGAGCACCCCACTCGTCAATTCGATGAGAACGGGTGCATGACGGTAAAACATCTTCCACGTCAAAGCGCCTAAAGTCGTCGACCGTTAGAGCCGCAACCCTCCACGTCTTACGGTACGACCCCTTCAGTAGCACCATCCACAAATAAAACTGTACCCACTTACCCCCATTCAATACCGGCCGTCCCATCCACCTCAGCAGCAACACAGCGGATCGATCCCCGAGTCATGTATAGTAACGGCTTTGAACACGGACTGCGCGCATGGTTGAACGTATTGTGGAGTTTGCCCTTCAGAGCAGTGAGGGGCATGAAGTCAGGACGCGTCTGGCGCTCGGGTTCGGGTCAGCCGATACCGATAAAGACGATTTTTGGGTGGTAATACCCTACAGGTGTCTGGCCGACGTAGATGTAGAGTATATTTTGGGGCGTATAATACAGGCCGCTCAAAGCGGCACCGAGCTTAATTTGAAGAATGTTACGATTGATATAGACCATGTCTTCCGACCTGTAGGTCACAACTCAACGCCTTATACCCTTAACTTTAAATTATCAGATATACAAAAGAGACACGGCTCTCAGGCGTGGTTGTGGCTTTATAGCATTAGTCTTGACTCATATGTTTACTGTGTTAAATATAGCTGCCCAAAAAATTTGGATGCCTACGGTAGTGGAGCTGGCACTTAAACTGACTGCAGACTGTAGACTTGAATTTGCCTGTAATATGGGACCTGAAGAGCTGCGATGGGTAGAGCAGGTAATGGGTGTACGTATAGTTGTGTTTGGATTGTATAATAATCGTAGACTGTATGTTTTTAAAAGCAGCGTGAGAGAACGTACAAAACCCCTACTTATTTTAAGCTTGTCTGGGGCAACGTATCTGCCAGTCCGTAATATAAGGGCTCTTTACGCGAGTTATGATAAAAGCCGAAAATATGGAAGACACCACGATTTGTGTAAGGGATGTCTCGAGTTTACAAATGATCTGTTGAAGCATTGTAAGGTGTGCCACATGGTTTGCGACCAGTGTAAAAGCCCCAGGTGTGAAAGTCGGGAAGTTGAAACCGAGAAGCGTGACTGTAATGTATGTAAGCGCATGTTTTTCAATAATGTCTGTTTTGCCCACTATAACTCGAATGGCACGTGTAGGAATATGAGGATTTGTGAGTGTGGTATGTTTCATATAATGGACAACTGGGGAAGTTTGAGCACAAATGCGATGAAATTCACTGTTCTACATGTCATGAAGAATATAAGGCGGATGGTGTAAAGTATGTATGTTATATGAAAAATACCAAACTTAAAAATAAACCATGTATAACAGTGTATTATGTCATAGAAACTCACGCAAACCCCCCCCAAAAAGAGGTTAATCCGCATTTACTCGTAAGTCAGACTATTTGTGACGAGTGCATGAACATCGAGTGTGATGAATGTCGCAAATGTGGTAAGTGGACAAACATTTTTAAAGTGTTTGCAGGAGATTCCTCCGTGAAACTCTTTGTGAACTATATTGCCGAGCCGGCAGACCAGTTCAAAAAAATGACTGTGTATATTCTTGCCCATAACGCGGCAAAATTTGACACTCAGTTCCTTTATAAGGAGCTGCTTGAGCACGAATCATCAGAGATATTCACAGGTGATCCCCTGAAAAGAGGGAACAAATTTATACAGATGCAGATAAGGGAAATGTACAGTTTAAAGACACCCTGTTGCTCACATCTTGTAAATTAGCCAAGCTACACAAGGTGGTGGGCGTAGACGTCGAAGTCTCAAGACTAAAAAGGGTACTTCCCTTACACATTCCTCACTCAAGACACTTTAAATTATGCCGGTCCACCACCCGATAAACCTTACTTTAACTATGAATGTATGAGTACAAGCGAACGTGAGGATTTTGATCTCTACTACAGCAGATTTAATGAAGATAATCCTTACAATATAGCGTATGAAGGTGAACGTTATTGTGCGAATGACGTACGTGTACTTAGAGTATGCTTTCAAGCCTTTAGAAGGATGTACATAACCTGTTTCAACTGTGATCCGCTACAAGCCGCAACCACGATCGTTTCATTGTTTTACTGTATTCAAGAATAACTTCACGTCTAAAGACACGTTAGCCGTCATTCCCTGAAACGCCCCGCGCAGTTATGGATATAAGGCTATTTACTGGCTCACACACATACAACAGCAGACAGGTGTATACATAAAATATGCTCGCAACATGGGGGAAGTTGCCATTAAGATCAATGGCCGTGTTTTTGGGGTGGACGGCTTAAGTGAGGACCCAAACACTGGTGAGAAATGTGTGTACTCCTTTAACGGCTGCTGCTGGCATGGATGCCTACTTCCTGAGTGCGCCGTCACAGGGGACCTGCATGGGAGATCTCCCGCCGACAGGCTTGCATGGGCCCGTACCCGCGACCAGCTTATAAATTCCCAGTTCACTCACAAGGTTTTGTGGGAGCATGAACATGATGCCTCGCTGGAAACCGGTGAGCAGTATCGCAAAGAAATAAGGGCCAACAAACGTACAATGGTGGTGGTACCACTCAAATGCGGTGACAGCCACCGCCTACGGACGGGGTAAAGCGTCACTACTACCATTTCTGCTCATTATACCCTGACGTGAAGAATAATCCGTACCCCGTAGGTACGCCTGAAAAACTTGTGGGCCACGCCATGCCTACCAGCGAAGAGTTCTCAGCTAACTTGAGTGAGAGCTACTTTGGCCTTTCTTTCGTAGATGTGCTCCCCCCTCGCGATTTATGGATGCCAAGCTTGCCTGTTGTTATAGACCACAAACTCATGTTCCCTCTGTGTGTGAAGTGCGCAGAGGAGAACTATGGGACTGTAATCACACAATCAACCAGAGGAAGATCAGAGGCGTATATACAAGTTCTGAGCTGTCCCTAGTCCTCCGCTACGGGTACAGTATACTGAAGATATATGAGGTGTGGAGGTTTCAGAAGTTCTCCAACCTTTTCACACCATATATAAGTACTTTTATGAAGGATAAAGTAGAAGCATCAGGATACCCACGAGGAGTTGAGACCAAAAATTAAATATCGGCGTATATCCAGCGCTAACGTGATCGTGAAGGGATACAACTTGAACGTGACCAGATTGTAAGGAACCCTGGCAAGCGCTTTAGTACAAAGTTGTGCCTAAATAGCCTTGTCGTACAGACAAGGGAAACGTACATCTAGCTCAAAGTTATAGTGAAGTCTGGGCTTATGCAAACGTCAACGATAAAGAAGTCATGGAAATCATGAATGTGGGTAATACGTACATAATAAGGTACAACAGGACCGAATTGACTACAGATACATAACGTGTCACAAACATACCTGAAGCCAGTTTCACAAGAGCCTACGCACGTATCAAGCTGTGGCATCTGTTGCATTCTCTCGGTCGGCGGGTTCTGTAGGCAGATACAGAGAGTATGATATTCACGGAGAGGGAAGGTAAATATATGCCTCCTACTGTATTGAGGAATTCCTTGGAGAGTTGACTGAAGAGATCAAGGATGAGTATGGAAGCAATGCATACGCCGATTCTTTTGTCTCAACAGGCCCAAAAACTTACGGGGTACGCGTGAGGGTGGGGGATGAGTACAAGTACATCGTGAAAGCTAAAGGTATCACGCTTAACCATGCCAACTGCCAGATCGTCAACTTTGAATCGTTCAAAGGTCTAGTGAGCTTAGAAGACGATGGTAATGAGGGTGACCAGCCACCCCACCTGGTTGTGGCGACTCATAACTTCGGGGCACAGAAATTAGGGCATGAAGGAATTTAAGGGTACGAAGGTTTGCCGTAACCTACAAGAAACGATACTAGGTGCCTGACACCTACGACACTGTCCCCTTTGAGTACCATGGTTCATGAATGTCTGCTCCATATATATATATATATATATATATATATAATGTGTGTGTGTGTGTGTGTGTGTGTGTGTGTGTGTAGCTGCTATTACTGTCTATTTACTTGTTGGCGATATTTTAGTGTGTTTATTTTTCTATTTATTACGTGTATTTAATTCATTTATGGTACATGAATATTTGTTATATATATATATATATATATATATATATATATATATATATATATATATATATATATATATATATACACACCGTCTGCCAAAAAAAAAGGGGTTCACTCTAAAAACATCTATGGAATCAACATTTTTTCAAACAATCAGTGTGAAACTTATACGCGTAAAAGATACATAAAACATCTACCTGTAAACCAGTTCGAAGCTATCAAAAATAATGATTTATTAAATATTTCTCTAATCATACTACAACTGATGCTCGACAAACTAATCAAGAATCCTTTATTTCCATTTTCACTTTTGTAAATTCTAATATACAATTTTTTTTGCAGGGTTATAAAATATAGTGAATATGCCATTTTCAGAGGAAGATAAGATCATAATTAAGCATTATAGACTAGAAAAGGAATATGGACGAACGAAACTACTCTCCGAATTCCCCCAACAAAGGATGGACTCTTGGTGGTTTGGGAAAACTTCTAAAGAAAATTGACGAGACTGGGGATATCAAAAGAAGAGGGAAGTGGGCGACCAAAAACTGTTCGCATAGAAGACAATATTGGCGACATCGAAGAACGTATATTAAGTCAGGAAAACCAGCCAGAAACCCATATGACACCAGCTCGCATATCAAAAGAATTACAATTATCAGAAACTAGTGAGACGCATAATTAAACAAGATCTTCAACTAAAACCTTTCAAAAGGTGCACGGGCAAAAGATTACTCAAACTGATGAGCAGAAACGAGTTCAAAGATCAAAACAAATCTTACGGCGAGTAACATGTGATAAACTTTCAAAGTCTTTTTCACTGATGAAAAGAGATTCACTGTGGAGCTACCTCAGAACAGTCAAAATGACAGAGTTTACTCGCACGTCCAATGTAAGAATGAAATACCTGATAGCAGACTTTTTGCAACCAGAAGTCATTTCTCAACTAGTGTCATGGTGTCAGTTGGCATATCAAAGTTAGGAAAAACATTCATTCATTTTATTAAGCCTGGTGTAAAAGTCGATGCGAGTACAATCGAAATACTCTGCTGCGAAACATGCTTCCCGAAATGCAAAATCTGGCCAACGGTAATTATCTTTTTCAGCAAGACGGAGCAACGTCCCATACAGCAATAGCAACTGTGGAATACTTAAAAAATAATGTCCCAGAATTACTTGACCCCCAAAATTGGCCACCTAACAGTCCTGACTTGAACTCTGTTGACTATGGAATCTGGGAAAATTTGGCACAGAGTTTACAGGAGCAGGGTGAGAAATGTTGATCACTTGCGTCAGCTTCTTGTGGAGAAGTGAGAAGAGATATCACAGGAGCAGATCGATCGAACCATTGATGAATTTCGTCCAAGATTGAAGAAAATTGTTGAAACAGAAGGGAAACACATTGAACAATTTTTTTTTAATAGGAATTCCAAAAGAATAAAATGTTAATTTGATTTCTTTTGTAAACTTAGGATTTAAGTTCCGTTTCGAAATTCAAAATCTTTTTTTATTTTCATGGTTTTTTAATGGAGATATTTTCTATATTTTATAAATCTTATGATGTATTTTATAACTAAAATGAGAATAAAAATTTTATTACCAAAGTTTTGCCGCCTTTGTGGACTCCCGGAATTCAAAACTGGAGCGATGTTCGCTAGCGTGTA
Organism: Bathynomus jamesi; assembly: GCA_023014485.1. Lineage (NCBI taxonomy): Eukaryota > Metazoa > Arthropoda > Malacostraca > Isopoda > Cirolanidae > Bathynomus > Bathynomus jamesi. Next base: position 50,264 of record JAJOZX010009158.1, on the reverse strand, counting down.
GCGTCATTGGGCAAAGTGTAACGGATCAAGAGGCACATTTCAGGTTTTGTACAATTGACCTCCCTAAATTCAAAAATGAAAACAAAATTTTTTGTGACAAGTGCAACACCTCCTTTTTCGCATGTAAAAATCGTGAAAATTGCTAGTTACCCATAACTTTTGGACACTTGCTTTCCTACGGTTTGAGCTATCATTTGACCCCTTACACTGTACTGCTTTTCAGAAAAAATAGAAAAATTTAGTTTTGGAATAAACATATACACTGTAGGTAGGTAGGTAGGTAGGTAGGTAGGTAGACTAGATAGTTTTATTTAGTAAATGATACATTAAAATCTTGTTTAGTTTTGATTGACGGCATAAAGTCACGGGATTTAAGTACTGCTCTAATGTAACCATCTCTTGAATCCTTTCCATACACTGCCCCAGACGCTTCAGTTACCATCCTAACACAGCGTTCTACACCTTGGGAGTGACATGGTGTCCGGACAACAAGGGACTCTTCAGTGATCTTATCGAGTTGTTCGACAGAGAACTGCTTCGTGAGTGGTGGTTCCATTGTGCACTCCTCCACTGGTGGAAATAAATCTTTCAAATTCTGAGCACTTTGTTTGATCTTTGGTGGCCGAAATTCTCTGACTTGCTGTTGAGCAGGTTTGGGAGCTCGTCGAATGGTCTTGATTACATCGATGGCCAATTTCCGGTTTGCTTGATCTACATCTGCAAGCATTGCCAGTAGAACATTTTCAGGGTGAGCCCAATATGCATTTCTTTGGATCACAGGCCATGTGACCAGGGCCGTAACTAGGGTTTAGAAATTAGTGAGGTCCAGATTTTTTTCGAGCGCGGCAGGACGAGCAAAATTCAGACCAAAATGACATCTACAAACACAACCCAAGCTATACACTAAACACAAAACACAAAACGCTCGACGCTCCCTCTTTTCAAAAGAAAAGCGGTAATATGCGTTTCATACACGGAGAACGGTTCAGTCTCTTTTTTTGTTTTAGGAAATGATTACCGAGGTCCGGACCTCGGTGACCTCATAGGTAGTTACGGCCATGCATGTGACAGTCTTGCTAGCTGGTGGCAGTAATCGTAGCAGCTTGATTTGCTCAAGGAAATGTTTTGGGCCATCTGTGCACCTTGGATGGCACTTGATGCTAAACCACATGGGTCCATAGTGGCACACGACAAACTGTGTGAGTGAATACAGTTCATCACTTGGCTGCGCCATCGCTACATATAGCCGACAAATTCTGCTGGCAGTTGTAACCCATCTTGCATGGGAGATTGGTCCAGGCTTCTCTCGTAGAAGATCTTCATTAATGACACCAGTCCTTATCGCTTTCATCATTCTGTAGAAGTAGGCTTGGTCACGACTCAATTCAGTAAGGTCAACATCCGGGAGAGTGTGGCCATCAGCAATACATTGAATTCCTCTAGAGGAAAGTGGCAAACTTTCACATGTGGCCAAAGCTTTGCCAATTGGTCCTTTCCATTGAGTTGCAGATTCTGTTGGGCCGATGGGTTCCTTGCACAGGTGGCGCAGTGGGGTTCATTTAAATGCAGACTACAGATGAACCAGTGCAAAGGGCCCAGGCGGCACTCTAGCAGGTGTATTGCTCCACTTCTGTGCCCTGTGTTTGTGGCTCTGCTGTCGGCTTCCACTGCAATTATCTTGTCTGCAATACCCATTTCTTCAATCGCATTTTGAAGTCCATCCGCAATGACAGTGCCAGTTCCTCGTTCCAGTGTCAGATGGCTTAGATAGAAGGTTCCAGGCTCTCCGACCAGCACATAGTGGTCCTCAACTTTCTTTGTGCTGTACCATTTGTTCCCTTTTTCTCTTTGACAAGTGTCATGTCTTTCCGCCCATCAAAAATAAAAGCAGTGACCTCCACATCGTGGTAAGTTACTGCTTCCTTCAGATCCCTCCGTACCTTCTGCCGTGCTCTCCATACTTTGTGGTGGTCAATTACGTTTATCTGATCATCAGAACTAATGATGCAATAGTCAACCAATGTTGCAGTGCTGATAGCTGCAGCAGCCCTGTTCGATACACCATACCGGTCAGCTTCCAAAGCAACAGTGGGAATCGGTGTGATGTTCCTGTCCTCCTGGGCACTATCACCCATCCACTCATCACCAACACTTTCACCACTGGAGTCTGCTCTGCTTGAGCTGATTCGACCACATCTGCAGAGGATGCTACCTCCTGCCGTTCCGTTTTTCTTCTATTCTCTTCTTCTTGCCTTTCTTGCATCCGATCCTCTCTTGACTTCCTTCTCTCCATCATCTGAGTCACATTCGTATCCACCCGACTGATCTGCATGATCCGCGTGGTTCTCTGGTCGATCAGAAAGGCATGTTCTCGTCGTGGAACTTTCATTCTTTTTCACAGTGGCATGCAGACAGATCATCGCATTGGCAGACAGCTATGTCAAACAATTGATTCAGGCTTTCCTCGAACTTCTCGGTTTTTGTGGCCTGCTTGCCTTGCTTCGATGCTTGTGAGCCTTTTTCCATCAATCGGAGCAGCTTGGTCTTCACATTCTTGATTGGCTGTGATGGAATGTTAGCACGATTCCAAAGGTCAATGAGTGTTTGGCATACCTCCGGAAGAATCTCCCTGTTGCTGGTGTACTTGTTCTCCTTCAAGAAGAGGAAATGCCTTGCAACTTGTATACGGGTTGGAAGTTCAGACAGAGGAAGCTCTGATAGTGGAGAACCAAAGACAATGTGGCTGGCAGATCCCGTGTTCTTTGCGTGCTCATTGTACCAGCAAAACTCAACAAGTATCACATAAGAACACTGAAACAAAAACACAAACGTATAAATAAAAAATATATATGATTATGAGTATATATATAAGGCTTGGTTTATTGGTAACCAATAAGTTTACCAATATATATATATATATATATATAATATATATATATATATATTATATAAATATACTGCACACACATATGTATTATGTATATAAATATCCATAGGTATATATATATACCCTAAGACATATAACAAACTTATAAACAATGTAAAACAACAAAACAAAGAAATGTGTATAATGTATATATCACAAAACGCACCTTTTGTTAGTACCTTGGGGTTTTTGAACACCCCATCCACAGAAAAAACACTTGTTTCTCTCAAGCGAGCTAGCGTAGAACTAAGAAATTCCAGGGGATGACTCACTGAGAATAATTAGAAAGCTGCCAGAAGTACCATGTCAGTCAGTGTTGCCAACTGTAATTAACAAGAATTTTGTATTTTTTACATGCGAAAAAGGAGGTGTTCTGCTTGTTGCAGAAAATTTTTGATTTCTTTTCTGAAATCAGCAAGGTTGATTGTACAAAACCTGAAATGTGCCTCCAGATCTCTCATGACGCTACACGCTAATGTTCACCAACAAAATTTTTTGAACATAAACAATCCTCATTAAATCATTAATTTTGAATATAATAATCTGAAAATTGGTGTACACATATATTGTTTGCATAGTTTTGCTCTATATGAGTTTCATTATAATTCGTTAATAATGTTGATTTCATGGCTGTTTTTAGAGTGAACCCTTTTTTTTTGGCAGACGGTGATATATATATATATATATATATATATATATATATATATATATATATATATAATATATATATATAATTGTAGACAAATAGTAATGTTTAAGCTGGTAATTGATGATAAATAATAATAGTTATGTTGGCTAAATTACATAATGTAGCTTAATAGTAATTCTCATATGGTCTATAGTCTGCCAATAAGCCTTTTCAATTCATTTCGCTTCATTTCATATTAGTGCAGAATATATGAATTTTAATTAGGGGTAACTTTTGCTTTTCCTATAATTGAAAATAAAATATTTTAATTTTATTCAATATTTTTATTTAACTTCATATAATACAAATATTAAACAAAGAATTTTTTTATTTATTTAAAACGTGATTAATGTGAGTGTGTATTTTGTGATGTTCGCATTTTCTTAACACATGAAAGTGGAATTACATTTGAAGAGGTATGTGGTATTGGTTTATAATACAAGTCATTTTATGTTTTGAGGTCGATGCATACTCTCGTTAGGTATATTAAACCCTTTTTTCAGATAATTATTTTAAGTTTTCATTTCTATTGTCTGGTGAACATGCTGGAACAAAAGTACTCGAATGTTTTTGCCTGTTTTTGTCTCATGAAAGACCGTGAAAGAACCCCACAGGCGACTTTTTTCTCGTGAAGGAAGGCGATGATGAATCGTTTATTATTTTTAATGTTTTAATCCCCCCCCCAGGAGGATGGGGGCCCCATCAAGGGGGAAGTGCCCTTCATTAAGGACGGTGAGTCCCCATTAATGGGGAGAGGAACTTAAGGTAGTGGGGCCCCCTCATAACGGAGGCGGTCTCCAGGGGCAAGTTTCAAAGCACCCCAAATGCCATCATACTACTGATGAGTTTCCGTGAGGCATACAAAGTCTGCTCCGGCTTTTTGCATGAGTCGTTTCAGGTATAAAACTTTGTCCGGGTAATGATTTGATTTAAGGCCCTGAATGTTGGCTAGGATTATTTTTATTTTTTCTCTATCGTTTTAGCATACAGGTGGTTCCGATTCGTTTTCCAATGGTGGTGCCGGTTTCGTTGCCTTGTGGTCCTCCGAGAATTTCCCTCTTTTTATCTTTTTATATATTTTTTTTCACCATACCTCATTGTTCCCTCAACTATGGAAAAAGTATTTTATGTAGAGGTCTGAAATTTTTATGATGGCTTATCAATAGATTGTGGTAAAAGTTATGTAAATTTTGGGAGTGTGAACTGCATATTTTTGAAGTTATTGATGTTCAAATCTCAAGGCGTTTTTTGAGGGCCACCCGATATATATATATATATATATATATATATATATATTAAAAATATATGCAATTCTCGTTGCATAAGAGTGATTCCAGAGATGATAATTATACGTACCTGATGACCAATATCTGTATATATAATGTCTCCCATTGCTTAAATATTTGAAAAAAAAATTATTTATAAGAGATTACATAATTTATAAAAGATTATAATGACCTTTTCCAGTCATTAAACTCTTTTCCTAAATTTGGAATTCTCACTTCGAACATTCTCATTTGCAGACCGCGGTTGAAAATGAGAATGACGCAGAATGAGACGTAATTGATGAATATCGCAGGGAGAGCGGTTCGGTTCATATTTGTATGTATAATATGCCCAATTCGATATATGGTGTAGCAACTGAATATTCTGAACACGATACTTTGTTCATCCAAGATATCAAAACAAATTTTGGGGTTTGTTTGTGTAAGTTAAACAAGTACTTTTCTAAACTAACTAAAAAGTGTAATTAATACTAAAAAAATTATTTGTTTTCAATAAACAAACTAAAAAACCTTTAACGTATTAAAAAAAATTAGTCATTTTTAAACAAAAAAAATGAATACAAAATTTTATTTGACATTAAGATATTTTTTACTTTTTAAATGTTCAAATACGATCTTTTGTTGAAACAAAAAACAAAGAAATCTCTGCATTATTATTATTATTATTATTTTTTTGTTAATCAACGATATTTGTATCTCGCACCGAAAATGACAAGAATGAGCTTCTATAAAAGTAAAGTTCAGAAAGCAGTTTCGGAACAAAGTTCACCTACGAACAGAATTTATAAAAAGCATAAAAAGTTACTAATTGGTACTACTCTGTTTTTATTTGGATATTTTATTCTTTCTGGTGACAAAGATAAAATTTCAAAAACAAAACCCAATCATTACTAATTAGTAATTTTTATGCTTTAGAAATTTTAGGTTTCTAGGCGAACATTTTACCGAAACTGTACACTCAAATCCGACTAGCCGTTTTGTTACAAGTTCCAACCGAAACGTATAATTCATGAATTATCCAATGAATGTGCACTGAATTATACATTTAAAATGTTACCAAGTGTTACCGAGTGGGACACAAAACATCTACTCAAAATGTGTAAAATATGGTTTAGAATAATGCAGTTGGAGTGAAATAGGGTAAAAAGGTTAAGTAAATCGAGGGACACACTTTACACTACGTGCTTGTGGCACAGAGGATAACACCGTTTCCTCGTTAGCGAAGTGAAGACAATGAGGTCGGATGTTCGACTACCGATGGTGCCTCGTAATAATCATCAGAGTTAGCGCAATGGGCCGCTATTAATTGACCTGAGCTGTGTGCTAGTTTCTGGCCCCATTGGTTGATTATTATTATATTATTATTATTATTATTATTATTATTATCCAATAAAACCAAATTAACAATTGGCCCCGTAAAGCTAAAAAAAAAAGTTTTTGAGGGTCAAAATGTGCGAAAATAAATAGGATTCGTCTAAAAAATTTAATTTTCGTGTAAAAATTATTGTAAATTTTAATGAAGAGTTTTATTTTTTTATTTTTCCGTTTCAAACCTACCTGCTTATGAGATTTCCAAGCTTCAGTGAAGCGTCATTTTCCGATACCTGGTAAAGGTCCTTTTCCTCTATGGGCCTCTTGCAGCCTTCGATTAGGAGGGGGATAAGCCACCTGAAACAGTCAAACCATCAGCATTAGAGAAAAGAATTTCATCAAAGTTTAACGAACCGTCACTGTCCATACAATAATTATATCATAACTTTTAACAGTATACTTTTCAGGGAGATAGAACTCCGTTCTTATGACCACACGATGGAATATCGCTAAAATCTCGCTCCATCCTACAACATTCTGGCTACATTCTATGAGAAATGTTTACTGCATGGGGAGTAGTTGAAATAAATAATGGCGCAATTCGGGTCAAAATGATATTCAAATATTAATCCATGGCACACTCATTCTAAACCCAATTAGACGTTTCATTATACGTTCTGTGTCCCACTTTAGCACTTCAAATATACTGTACGATTCAAACACGTTCATTACGAGTTTGGTCATATGTCTGAAGTGAAACGTAGAATTCAGGCACCTTAATTAGCAGTTTTACTATACTCATACGTTCCAACTAAACGTGTAACCATCAGAGTAATGAACGTGCGTGAATTATACAGTTTAAATACTATTCAAAGGAGACACGGAATGCGCTATAATCAAATGTACAATAAGATTTACAGCGATAGTTTAAAGTACAACTTGGTGTAAATGATGGTCACCAACCAGGTACTAAACTAAAGAATTTTCTTATATATATATATATATATATATATATATATATATATATATATATATATATATATATATTAAAGCAGGCAAGTAGTTTGGTTAAAATTCACACTATATCGTTGCAAAAGTTTGAAAAAACGGTGGTTCAAACCGGTCTAGTTGCACCATTAATATTCTGACAATAACAGAGAAATTAGTATCCGACCTCAAAATGAACACAGGAACCACCCAAACCAACAGAGGAAAGTAGGAAACGTAGAATGTGTAGTGCTCCTAAATAAAGGCCAGACAAGGGACATCCTCAACTTTGAAGGAAAATAGCTTTGCTGTCAAAGGTCCAAGACTGTTTAACTAGCTATCCAAATACATCAGAAATACACCGATGGATGTCAAAGTTGAAATCTTAAAAAAATTAGACACCTGGCTCAGGACGGACGGTCCAAGATGAACCGGGTGTGCGTGGCTAAAAATTTGGAGAGCTCAGGACAGCATCTCCATTCGGCATCGTTAGTCAAGAGGTGGAGCAACCAGCCTGACCTTTGTGTGAAGGTTGCAAAGTACCTTGCAAATATATATATATATATATTATATATATATATATATAATATATATATATATTATATATATATATATATATATATATATATGCAAATAACTGCAATGACCGCGCAGTATATAAATGAATAGAAACGACATAAGTATTTTTCATTATTTCGTTATCTCTCCTCCTCGTGTGCAGAAACGTTCCTTAATACTTATGTCGTTTCTATTCATATATATATATATATACACACAGGGCGTCCCAAAAAAATGCATACACACTTTAACAGCTGATAGCTCAATTGATGTTTCTTTCTTTCCAAGTTAAACCCATTAGAATTAATAATGGCAGTCAGACTAAGCTTTGAACAAAGGAAATTCATTCTAAAATGCTACTGGAAGTGTGAAAACGCAGTTGAAGTGCAAAGACAGTTTAGGAGGGAGTTTCAAACAGACCACCAACGCGACTTACCATCACTCGAATTAGAGATAAGTTTGAAGCCGATGGAACTGTTCAGAATGTCCACAAGAAGCGTTCCGGAAGACCACGGACATCGACAAGCCCCACAAAGAAGAAAGAGTACTGGAAACGTATCACCAAAGTCCAAGAAAATCTGTGCGGCAAGCGAGTCGTGAGGTAGGAATTTCAGAATCGTCTGCCCAACGCATTTTGAAGCGCTGTCAATGGAAAAGTTACATTCCAAGATTAGTCCATGCTATTAATGAAGATGATGATCCGGACCGAAGAGTGGAGTATTGCGAGTGGTACTTGGCACGATGTGGATGTAGATTGGACGAAGGGGTTTCGTAGAATACCCTCCGCGTTCACCAGACCTCACACCACTAGACTTTTTTTTATGGGGATACTTAAAAGACAAAGTCTACGCTATAAAACCTGCAACAGTCGCTGAATTGAGAGCAGCCATTGAACGAGAATGCACACAAATACCAAACGAAATGTTTCGTGATGTTTGCGATTCCATTGCTTCGCGTTATCAGCAGTGCCTGGACCAGAACGGAAGTCAGTTTGAAAACAGGCGTTGACAAAACAATTAAATAATGTCTGTAGATTCTATTACATTTTGAAAATGAAATGTATTTTAATAAACACTGCCTTTATAATTATTTAAAGTGTGTATACATTTTTTTGGGACGCCCTGTATATATATACAGCAAAACTGCCCCCCACCTGGATTCAAACACGAGACCTTCTGAGTACAAAAATCATGCATGATCATGCGTGTTATTCCATAAACCTGATAAACCCAGTAAAAGTTCCGTGGGTCGGTCTCTCTTCACACGAAGGTCAAGCTGGTGGCCTCACCTCTAGACCTGGCCTGATGGAGGAGCAAATTGCGAGTTGCTTTCTTGCGATCTCCATCGCACATAGCCAGGCACTCCCGGCTCATCTGGTACCGTCTTGAACCAGACACCTAGTCTTTTGAAGATTTCAACTTTGACTCCTGTGACGTTCCTGAGGTCCTTCGGAAGCTAATTAAAAACTCTTGGCTCCCAGACAACCAAGCAATTTTCCTTCAGTGTTGAGTGTGTCCCTTGTCGGGCCTTTAATCTGGGAACACTACACATTCTACCTTTCCTATTTTTCATTGTTGTTTGGATATTAATTGGGTTTAGTTTGAGGTTAGGTACCAGTTTTTCGATCATTTTTCATACATAAATTATGGTGTATCGTTCTTCTTTCCAGCGAATACAAATTTAATTTACGTTGTCTTTACCAGTAGTTCAGTTCTTTGCAGCATATCAATCTTGGCTGTGAAATTCCTCTGGACTTTATTCTGGTTTATTAATTTCTTCTTTTTCATAAGGGGACGTCAAGACTGAACAGTAGGGTGGATCGATTTTACATTTTTTTCGATTTCCATATTCTAATAGAGACAAAAACTTGCGCATGCATGAGAAAATAGCCTCTGCAAAATCTTAGCTTTATAGGTAATCATCTTCTGCCCCCGGCAGAGCGATGAAAATCATATTTTAGTAGTCAAAAACGTATTTTTCTTATAATTTTTAAAATATTTCAATATGCATCAAAATTATTCCTAATAACTATAAAGTCGATGAAAAAGACCTCATATGATCGTTTTTCCAAGCGCGTTGTCCTACGTTAATATCTTTTGCAGCCGGCAACAACGTCAAATGTTGAAAAAATAGGTAATTTATATACATATTTTCAGATCGGCTCTTTGTCTTAAATAATGCATTTATATATTTCCCATAACATTTATATCGTTGCTTAGGCATGAAATAACACACACGCAAAATTTTATGACTCTAGGCTAGGGTTTAAAGGTCATCTCTGGTGAGTGCTGCCAGCAGCAGCTGCCACTGACATGGGGCATTTCACTCCTGCATCAGGTTCTGCCACTGCAATAACATCAGGTATCATCAATTTTCTAGAGACTAACAATATTAGCACGGACGACATTGTGGCTATCGGCTGTGATGGTACCGCAGTGAACACGGGTCGAAAGGGTGGAGCCATTCGTATGATTGAAATGAAACTACAAAGGCCAGTTCAGTGGATCATATGCCTATTACACGGTAATGAATTATCACTGCGACACCTCATTCAAGACTTGGACGGCAAAACAACTGGGCCAATGGGCTTTACTGGACCAGTTGGAAAACAACTGAACGACTGCGAAAAACTTCCAATTACAGAATTCGATGCCATTCCATCTCCCGACATTGACATAGATGATGCCGAGTTGAGCACTGACCAAAAATATTTGTTAGGCATCTACAGAGCAGTGTCGAGCGGTAGCTGCTCTTCAGCTCTCGCGGCTCGAAATCCAGGTAAGATGGCGCATTCCAGTGGCTGACAACAGCAAATAGATTTCTGCGCCTCTATGTTTCAACCAGTGAACCCTCCAGCACCTTCAACGAAATTGTGCGATTCATTATGACAGTTTACGCACCAATTTGGTTTAAGATAAAGAAAAACTCCAGTTTCACTGAGGGCGCAAAACATTTTTTCGAAATGATGCGTCTCTCTCAGACCATGCCTCAAAGATCTAAGACAATCGCCAACAAAGTCCTCCGTAGAAATTCTTTCTTTGCTCACCCAGAAAATATTTTGATCTCCATGCTACATGCCGATGAGCAACACATAAGAGAATTGGGATGGAGAAGAATATTAAAAGCACGATCAAAACAATCACCAGCGGGGGAAATTCGAGCCTTCGCCATGCCTGAGCTGCTCTACGATAGTCAAAACTATTACGAAATGATCAACTGGCAAACGGCTGAGGTGACCGAACCCCCCGTTACAAAAACAATACCTGATACCCGAATAAAAGAGTTTGTTGAGACGGGAGACCAGCCTGATGGACTGATCCCACTATTCCCTTGTCATACTCAAGCGGTCGAGAGACTCATCAAATTAGTAACCGAAGCCTCTGCCAGTGTAAGTGGAATAGAAGAGAGGACGGATTCATCCGCTCCCGTCTTCACTCCCGAACAAAAATTCCACGATTTGATTCTAAGAAAGATTACCGTATGTAAATCGACATGCAGCCAAAGGAAGGGTGGTTGGGGCTGAATAGGGTGGAACTCGACGTACAGCCACCTCCTCGTGGTGAGTTCTGGGTTGCTAATTTTATAAAATTAGCAAGCGAGGAGCTGTACTTAGTACTTATCGTACTTATAACATCGCATTAACGTAATTATAATCCACATTTAGACTTTTCTCGGGGACAGAAGATATTACTCTGAGTCATAAAATTTTGCGTGTGTGTTATTTCATGCCTAAGCAACGATATAAATGCTATGGGAAATATATAAATGCATTATTTAAGACAAAGAGCCGATCTGAAAATATGTATATAAATTACCTATTTTTTCAACATTTGACGTTGTTGCCGGGGGCAAAAGATATTAACGTAGGACAACGCGCTTGGAAAAACGATCATATGAGGTCTTTTTCATCGACTTTATAGTTATTAGGAATAATTTTGATGCATATTGAAATATTTTAAAAATTATGAGAAAAATACGTTTTTGACTAAAATATGATTTTCATCGCTCTGCCGGGGGCAGAAGATGATTACCTATTAAGCTAAGATTTTGCAGAGGCTATTTTCTCATGCATGCGCAAGTTTTTGTCTCTATTAGAATATGGAAATCGAAAGAAATGTAAAATCGATCCACCCTACTGAACAGTATTCAAATTTGGTACAATCAGTGTTTTCAGCAGGGGAATCATTACCTTCTCGTTCCTTTTTTTTGAAGGTTTTCAGTACCTATCCCAGAACTCTTTTTGCTTTGTTTATCACTATCTGATTCTGTTTTAAAATTTGCATCATCGGTCATTATTACATCTAAATCTTTTTCTTTCGTGCTTCTCTGAATTTCCTGTCTGCCTGAGGCATAGTATGTTGTCTGTTTAAGTTCTTCATTTCTTCCATATCTCAAGAGCTGAAATTTCTCGGTGTTAAAATTCATGTTATTGTCTTTTGACCATTTGTATATTCTGTTTGTGTCCCTCTGTCCGGCTTCCATCTCTTCTGCATTGCCGATTTTTCTGTTGATCTTTGCATTTATGTCTGTCAGCATGATAATGAATAGGAGTAGGGCTAATACTGTTCCTTGTGTCCTTGTGGAAGTGAACTGCGTACTTCCGATTCTGATGATGATATACCTTGGATTTTTACCGCTTGCTGCCATTCCACGAGGAAATTGTATATCCATTTGCCCACTTTGATTCTTATTCCCATGTATTTCATTTTATGTGCTTTATGTGCTTTATTCATGATCACACTTATCGAATGCTTTGGCAAAATCGTAGTTATCATTATTCTCAAGTACGTATATGATATTGTTATAGTGCTGTATTAATTGTGATAGGCACGATCTTCCTCATCGGAATCCGTACTGGTTCTCACTGAATCTTTCCAGTGTCTCCGAGCAGTCATAGATTTTCTCTCTAACTGTTCATTCAAGTGATTTGGTGAGATGTGATGTCAATGACACTGATCTATCGTTCTTTGCTTGAGACCTATCCTTCTCTTTATATATAGGAACAATGTTTGCTCTTTTTAGTATGCTCGGTATTTCACCCGTATCCAGGGATCTTCTCCTATCCAATAAAGGGGTGTAGCTGTTTCGTTCTTCGTTTTTAATCAACAAAACATTCCATTTGTCCAGGCCTGCAGCTAAATGTGATTTCATTTGTCTTATAATTTTTATTATATCTTATGCGATAAATTCAATTGTAATTTTTCTTCAAAGATTGCATCTCTGTCAGGTACCACCTTGTCACTTTTTGGGGTACTAAAAACTGATTCGTACTGGCTCTCGATGTTTCAAATATTTCTTTTGCATCATCGATTAGCTCATTATTTTCTTTTCTTAAGGCTGCGATAGTGGTCCGCTTTTTTGTTTTTCTTTTTTGCGAAGCTATAGAAGTATTTTGGATTAGCTTTTAGCTTTTTCACCACATCTTCCTTTTCCTTCTCTGAATGGCCCTAATTAGGGCTTGTATTTCCCTGTCTATACTTTCCAATTTTACTTGTATCACGTTTTTGGTGTTAATGTCTGTGCAATTAATTAATTGTGATTACTCTCCTTCTCTTGCGGAATAGTGTTCACTTTTTCCTCTCAAAATAGTTCCTCTTACCCTTTGGCTGTACTTTTGGAACATATTTTCCTTAGAGTTCCAGCGTCTTTTTTTCCAAGGTTATTAACATTTCTTCGGTTGTTTCATCCTCTAGGACTGTTTTCTACTCTATTTGGGACATGTGGGATCTGATTTCTTCCGAATTTATAGTCTTGGAGTTTAGGTTAAACATCTCAAATTTGTTTCTTTCTTCAGTATGAGTATTTCCTTTTTGTACTCTCGCCATATTAGTGGTTACCTCGATAATATTATGGACTGAGATATTTGTTGGTGTTATTTTTATATCATTGATTAAGTTGGTATTATTCGTGAATACCAGATCCAAGCAGTTATTTTTTCTGGTGTTATCTGTTATCTCCTGTGTTAACATAAATTCATTTTTTAGAGCTACCAACATTTTTGCTTGTTCATGGGCTCCTGGTCTTCTCTTATGCCTCCTTGTCCTGGTGTATATATACACATTTCTTCCTATTCCTTTGTATTTTATAAATGAAAAATTAAAATCACCGCATAGTATAATTATAATATAATTATAATATTATATAATATAATTATATATAATTATAATATAATTCGGGGATGAGGTGTTTAAAGACTATTAGGTTTCTGATGTCGGCAATGGCTTCAGAGAATTTTGCAGTTGGAGTGTTCGGGGGGGGGGGGGCTATAGATGACCATTAGTATCACGTTAAGTTTTCCAGTTTTTACTGCTAAGAGCTCCACTTAGCTCTTTGATTTACTTATTATTTTGCTGTTATATGGCTCTCACATATGTGTATAGCACAGACACCTCTTCGTCTTTCTGTTCTGTCAGCTCGTACTACGTTATAACCATCAATTTTTATTTCTTTTTTATCTATGCAGTATTCGCAGTTTTCACACACTCTTTGGCAGTCTTTAAGATGTGTTTCCGTGAGGCATGCCATGTCAGACCTTGTTTCTTCAATAAATTCTTGCAGGTATGAAACTCTGTTTCTCGTAGGGTTCGGCTTTTGCCCTTGAATATTTGCCAAGACTATACTTATATTTCCTGTTTTGCGTTGTCCTTCAAGTATTCCAAATTCAATTTCCTTCAGTGTTGCGTCTTTTGTATTCCTATGGTCCTCCAAAAAAGCTCCGTTTCCGGTTACCTGTTTGATAGTTCCTTGCTCGATAATTAATAGATCGGCTCGGAGGTTCTCAGCTGTGTCGACTGTATGTGCTGAATGAGGCTTCGTAGCAGTATTGTGTCTGCGATGTCGAGAAAATTTGCTCCTTGGCTTATATTTATAGGGTTTCTGCTGTTTTTCCTATTGTCCCTTCAGTTTGTTGGGAGGTAATGATAGTCGCATTTCTTACCATACTTGCAGACCCCCCCCGCCTTGCATAGTACTTGCAAATAGTGAGATGATAAAATCTGCAGCTGTCGCCAAATTTAGTGACCGTTAATATAATAGAAATTGTACATGGTACGGTGCTCACTGCTCATATATACACACTGTCCTTTGTTATATCTGCAAAAACTCTTTGCACAGTACATGCATACAGTTCTTTCCACCTTATCACTCCGGGCCTTTGTTTTTGTTGTTTGTTTCATTTTCTTTTTTGAAGATAACCTCAGTCAATTATCGTGATTTCACACTTGTTTTTCGCTATTTACTATATTCACTCTAGTGTTCTCCAACTAATCTACGTGATCTTTGTGTGTCGGTATTCCGATACATGTCATGTTTGTATCTGCTTCACTTTTCTTTGTCTCCTTTCCTGTTTCTTTCTGCTCTTTCGCTGCTCCTTCACTATTTCTTTCTGTTTTATAAACCGTAAACGAATTTATTTCTGTTATACATCTTTCACAGAAATATCTTACTTAATTTAGTTATTTGGCACTTACTATAAGAGTGATGTCTTCATCTTTCCAATTCAGGCAGTTAAAACCAAAAATGAATTAACAAAAAATCACATCTAATTGCCGTCGATTCATCGGTTGCATTGTTGCAAACCTTGTAAAACTGCAGAAATAGGTCACCCGTTTCCGTGCTATTTCTAAACAATATTATATAAAGATTGGTGAGCGAAAAATTTGCTCAAGAACGAGAAGGTGAGGAGCGGGGGTTTGGCCTATTGGGATGGGGGTGAGGGTGAGGGTGAGGGAGAGTAGTCTCCGTTACTCCCGGAGATGGGGGGATGTCACGCGTTGTAACTGTCCACTGACTGGTGTTCGTGAGAGCGGCCACGGAGGATACTGGGAAATGGCTATAGGAATTTAGTTAAAAAAACAAAGTGCTTTGTTTCAATCATAAGGATGAGTACCTAATTTTTTTTCAGATAAACTAATCGGTCAGAATAATTTGCTTTGTTTTACTTTTTATGATATATGTTGTACTTTCATCACTGAAGAAAATATCACTTTGCGTGCACTTGATATTCACAAAAGGTACTGGCATTTATCAATTTATAATTTACTACTGATTTTCACTATTAATAAGCTTTTATACGGACTCCGATCGCAACACGTGTTACCGCCATATATATATATATATATATATATATATATATATATATATATATATATATATATATATATATACATATATATTATATATATATATACACACACACACATATATTATATATATATATATATACACACACACACACACAAACACATATATATATATATATATATTATATATATTATATGTGTGTGTGTGTGTGTGTGTGTGTGTATATAATGTTATAATGTTTCAGACCAACAAAGACCCTAGGATCCCTCATGGCTGGTCTTCCTAACTGTGTTCGTAATTCTGTATTGTGTATGACTGTATGTCCTCCGTGGTGGCGGAGGGGACCTACAATTTTACGTGTGTTCCGAACCACAAGAACATAAGAAATTTATGTAGCAACTTCCTGTACATTGGCAACGACCAATTTTGCAAAACTAAATAATTATCAATTTAAAATTAATTACTTATCGATTTAAAACTAATTAATTATCGATTTAAAACTAAAGATAGAATCCCTGGATCCAGAGGATCAAGTCATAATAGACTACTATCCACAATTATGTTACACTCTATATCTATTTATAACTGACATGCAAATATATCCGATCCAAAGAATCCAGTCAATTTCATTACGGTATCCATCAATACTAGTACCTTGCCAACGAAAAATAAGTCACAGTCCATATCGATTGCGGACCAAGTCAAAATTTACAACCATATACAGTACAATATAATACTTAGGAGGAAAGTGTAGGTGTGGCTGTAAAGACTGTACAGTAATGTAGAAATGTGTTTGTGCACCCATTTTGGGTCTCCCATTTAAAGGTGTTTGTGGGGCAAGTGAAGATCATGAGTTTTTCAATACCTCACAGTACTATGGGGGGCACCGCTCGTCAGAGGAATCTCTTTAAATGGGGTGTGTAAGGACAGAGAGTATCCCCTAACCCAAGACGCTGCCTCCCTATATCCCACAACACTTGTGTTGAGCTGTGGGATCTATCACCGCAAAGCCTTAATTTTACTACCTTAAACTATACCAAATCTATAAACAGATGCGTCTAATCGATTTCTAAACATGTTTATAGACGTGCTACTAATTACTTCTACCGGAAAACTATTCCAGCTATTTACTATTCTATGCGTAAAAAAGTTTTTCGCAACTGCTGTCTCGAACCTTCTACTTGTCAATTTACACCCGTTATTTCTAGTCCTATTATATTGAGATATTTCGAAAAAGCTATCTCTACGTTATCGAAACCATTCATAATTTTGAAAACCTGCATTAGATCACCCCTTAACCAGTGTTCCCTCTAAGGTGTGCGCGTGTGCGCGCGCACACGCGTTGTGAAACCCGCGCACACAGCAAAATAAAATGCGCACAGGCTCAAGCGTATCATGAGTCACGACAGTAAATGAAGTAATTTAAAAAATATACCGTCACACAAGGTCTGACCATTTGCATCAACATACTCTATAGTCGCTCTTTTAAGTATTAACCCCTTCCGCCCGACTTCGCCGACGTCCGCGCAATTACGCAATACGGATTTTTTTTACTCTATGTATTTGCATTTTTTTTCTTTTATACATTAACGCATTGAATATAAACCTCTTTCTTATTTTTGCTAAATGCTAAAAATTGTTTTGAGAAATGATAACTAAAATAGTCATTTTCAATTAGTTATTTTTATTTTATTTATTTTATTGAATTTTATTTTACTATTTTTTATTTTTATTCATATTTTTAGAATGGATAAAATGTTTTCTTTTTAAGAATATATAATATTGTAAACAGTTTTTTAATATCCATTTAATAGTACCGTTGTGATCAAGCTATTACCTTATGGAAATAATATTTATTAAGTATTTAATATTTATATATATTTAATTTTGAAGATAATAGCGCTCAGAAAAGTTTGCACAATTTTTCACCATGAATCTAAATGTATGCACAACGAAAATTTCTTGCGCACACGGACTAAAAAAAATTAGAGGGAACATTGCCCTTAACCTCCTTGTCTCGAGTGTTGTCAATTTTAACTCCTTAAGCCTATCCTCGTACGACTTTGACCTAAGCGACGGAATCATCTTAGTTGCTCGTCTTTGAACTCTTTCGATTTTGTCTATATCTTTGCGCATATGCGGATTCCAAAATTGGACCGCGTACTCCAAATGGGGTCTAACTAATGATTTATAAAGAGGAACTATAATATCGCGCGATTTGTACTCAAAATTTCGAGCTATAAAACCTAACACTTTGTTCGCCTTATTGACCGCTGCTGTACTTTGTTTCGCTAATTTTAAATCACCAGTGACTATAACTCCTAAATCTTTTTTCTGCTCTACGCTTGTTAAATCTTTCCCTGACATACTATACGCAAAATTACAGTTACGCGAACCTATATGCAAAATTTTGCACTTATCAACGTTAAATCTAATTTGCCATGTGACTGACCAATCAACGATTTTATTCAGATCTTCTTGAATTTTACCTCTATCTTCGTCATTAATCGCCCTACCACCCAGCTTCCTGTCATCCGCAAACTTTGAACTGTACTGACTAGGCCGACATCTAAATCGTTAGTATATATAAGAAAAAGCAAGGGGCCCAGTACAGAACCCTGAGGAACGCCACTCGCTACATTAGCCCAACACGACTCCGCTCCATCAACGACCACCCTCTGTTTCCTACCTCGCAACCACTCTTCTAGCCAATTTATTACTACACCCCAGATTCCATATATATATATATATATATATTATATATATATATATATATATATAAATATATATATATATATATATATATATATATATATATATATATATATATATTATATATAATATGTGTGTGTGTATATATGCTGCAAACCCACAAGGAAAAAGAAAAACGATTCCAAGGCCTTTCGTGTATTCAGAGCTACACCTCGCTGACGAGGTGTAGCTCTGAATACACGAAAGACCTTGGAATAGTTTTTCTTTTTTCCTTGTGGATTTGCAGCATTCATTCATTTCACGTGTTTAATTGTGAAATTCATCCCATATTATATATATATATATATATATATATATATATATATATATATATATAATGTTATAATGTTTCAGACCAACAAAGAACCTAGGATCCACTCATGGCTGGTCGACCTAACTGTGTTCGTAATTGTGTATATCCTCCGTGGTGGCGGAGGGGACCTACAATTTTACGTGGGTTCCGAACAACAAGAACATAAGAAATTTATTTAAAAACTGCCTGTACATTGGCAACGACCAATTTTTACAAAACTAAATAATTATCAATTTAAAACTAATTAATTATCGATTTATAACTAAAGATAGAATCTCTGGATCCAGAGGATCAAGTCATAATAGACTACTATCCACAAATATGTTACACTCTATATCTATTTATAACCGACATGCAAATATATCAGATCCAAAGAATCCAGTCAATTTCATCACGGCATCCATCAATACTAGTACCCTGCCGACCAAAAATAAGTCACGGTCCATATCGATTGCGGACCAAGTCAAAATTTACAACCATATACATTATAATATATATACTTAGGAGGAAAAGTATAGGTGTGTTTGTCAAGACTGTAGAGTAATGTAGAAATGTGTGTGCACCCATTTCAACGTGTTTGTGGGGCAAGTGAAGATCATGAGTTTTTCAATACCTCACAGTACTATGGGGGGCACCGATCGGCAGAGGAATCTCTTTAAATGGGGTGTGTAAGGACAGAGAGTATCCTCTAACCCAAGATGCTGCCTACCTATATCCAACAACACTTGTGTTGAGTTGAGGGATCCATCACCACAAACCCTTAATTTTACTACCTTAAACTATACCCAATCTAGCAACATATGCGGCTAATCGAGTTTTAAACATGTTTATAGACGTGCTACTAATTACTTCTATCGGCAAACTATTGAACCTATTTACTATTCTATGCGTAAAATAGTTTTTGGAAACTGTTGTCTCGAACCTTCTACTTGTCAACTTACACCCGTTATTTCTAGTCCTATTATATTGAGATATTTCGAAAAAGCTATCTCTATCTACGTTATCGAACCCATTCATAATTTTGAAAACCTGGATCAGATCACCCCTTAGCCTTCGAGTCTCGAGTGTAGTCAATTTTAACTCCTTAAGACTATCCTCGTACGACTTTGACCTAAGCTATGGAATCATCTTAGTTGCTCGTCTTTGAACTCTTTCGATTTTGTCTATATCTTTGCGCATATGCGGATTCCAAAATTGGACCGCGTACTCCAAATGGGGTCTAACTAATGATTTATAAAGAGGAACTATAATATCGCGCGATTGTACTCAAATTTCGAGCTATAAAACCTAACACTTTGTTCGCCTTATTGACCGCTGCTGTACTTTGTTTCGCTACTTTAAATCACCAGTGACTATCTCCTA